>APFE030598613.1:304004-346177 GCA_000404065.3 Pinus taeda
CACAGTTAAGCGAGCTTGAGCCAGAGGAGTTCTGGGATGGGTGACCTCCTGGGAAGTCCTGGTTACCGGGTGCAAGCCCCGGAAGTGATGATTGATGCTATGTGATTCGTTCTCCACATTCACTAGTTCAATCCCACTTCTTCACCCCTGTGAGCATCACCCGATGCAATGAGTGCTAAGTGAACTATTCAAAAATCATGAGAAATTAGTCAGTTACGACTACGTCTCATGGAAATGGTCATACGTGAATGACTTACTTAACGCAGTTGAATCTCAAAATGATATCTAATATAATGCACTGCGTAGTCCCCCATACTTCAATTCAAAAAGAGTCAAGGGATCTCTACTTGAATGGTTCATGAGGCACAATACTTGCTAAGGTTTTGCAAATGGGGTAGCAAGCTAAGTGGGCTTGATTGTGGAAAAACTCCACAGTTAAGCGCGCTTGAGCCAGAGGAGTTCTGGGATGGGTGACCTCCTGGGAAGTCCTGGTTCCCGGGTGCAAGCCCCGGAAGTGATGATTGATGCTATGTGATTCGTTCTCCACATTTCACTAGTTTCAATCCCACTTCTTCACCCCTGTGAGCATCACCCGATGCAAAGAGTGCTAAGTGAACTATTCAAAAATCATGAGAAATTAGTCAGTTACGACTACCTCTCATGGAAATGGTCATACGTTTGAATGACTTACTTAACGCAGTTGAATCCCAAAAATTGATCTCTACTATTCCTCATAAAATGAAATTTAATGGTAAAACGACCAAATTTCAGGGATTAAACCTAGCGACCTAGTGGTGACCTAACATAGGCTTATTGGGTGAATTTTGAACAAAATTATTATGAGACTCTACTAACAATGATTTGACTTGACCAAGATGGTATCCTATAACCATGAGACTGAAAGGAATAGTAGATACTGACCTTCCTAACCAGTGCTCAAATGTTTTATTTAATTTTTTTTTTGAAACTATACAAATTTGACCTGAAACCCCAAAAATAACTATGTAAAAGCATATTTGATCATCGATGATTGACATGACTAACATGCACTAACACATGGAAATTATTGCAGCCTATGGTGAAACACCATGAAATATAATGTAAAGTTGGAGATATCAGAAATAATAACTGCAACCTATCCTTGAAAACTGAAAGATGCTAGCATAATTAGTAGAAACCCCTAAATTTCATAAGAAATCAGAATTCTATCTTTTTGGGGCTGAATGGGAGTTTTTCCTCAAACCATGGTCCCTGAAGGGAGGACTGAGACAAGATCCACCTATTATCAACATTTTTGGTATTTCCTTATCTCTCTAAAGCTATTGCTAAAGCAATGCACAAATGGAAGCAAACGAATGAAATTCACCAATACTTGCAATGAAACAATGCCAAAACTAATTCAACAAGTAATCTATGAAATAACCTAAGCATACAAGCATAGTAAGAGGAACCTTTGCTACTAGGGTTGGGCCCTAACCCAAGAGATTCATCCCTCTAAGTCAACTCAATGCTGGATCAAGGAAATTCTCATTTTCATCAACATATCAAAAAAATACATAACAATGTTTTGCCACAATCCTTCAACACGAAAGTGCTTAGTTATCTTGCATAAAAAAAATCTGAATCCCAATGAGGCTCTAGGCCTCTTTATTTATACAATTGAAGTTGGCAACAACTTCCTTAAATCTAGGGATGCTTTGCGCACAATCTCAAGATAAACTGGTTCTTAACTATTACTGGCTCGGCTACTAATGATCCTCATGACTCGGCTACTGCAACTCTGAGCTGGTGTAATTTGATTGAGGGATCTTCGAATGAGTGAGGACTTAATGAGGAAGATCCATCTCCTATAATCTATCCTTCTTGTCTCATTCGAGTTCCTGCACCTTAATTAGCCATAATTTGCTCACACAAGTGTGTAATCAATGCACATTAGACCACTAGACATAACATCTTACTTTTAATCATCTCATTAAGAAAAATATAATTTAAACATGTAAGGAATCATGAGAAGAGTTGATTTTAGTAAGCTTTGGAGGTGTATTTAGGTCCATATATTTACCCAACGATGAGTCTCATCAACAACACAAAACCATAAAAAACAATAAACACATGAGACACCATTGGTTTGTAGTGGAAACTCCAAAAGGACAAAATTCACCAGTTGTTGTTGTGCTTCTTCTCATTCTCTTATTATTTTATCAATAAAATATTTTACATATTTCAACTATCCTCCACTAGATACGAGTCATTACTCCTTTAATAGTGTTGTTGGCCACCACTTGATAGGAAGTCTCTACTCGTAGGACTTTGCAGGTCACCACCTATGGGAAGCCACCACTGGATGGAGCTACCACTACCAAAATACCATTTTGTTTGCCACTACAAGCAGGAAGAAACTCTTCCTTTCTTTTTCAGCCACTACTAAATGAAGGCCCAAACCACCTCAAACTCTCAGAAGCACACTTTCATTCATATTCAAGCTAAGCTCCAAGGATAACTACATAGCTAAACAACAACAAAATATGCTCTACAAAAATATAAAGTTGATCAACATAAACACTACATATCATAATCTGGTAAACACATCAGCAACAAAAAAATAGTGTACATAGATCTTCAATAATCCCTTTGCTCTGTCTCCTTGATCTCTACTAAAGATGTTGGTTGAACCATGCTTTTGTTACCTTTTACATCTTTAGAAAATCTTAAGCCTTCAGAAAATATTCATAGTTTTCTCTACTTGCACACTCTTCTTCTTTTCACTCAGTAGCTCGACCAACCTCACTTCCTCAAAGCATTCTCCAATAAATAATTTTCTAGAGTGATTAAAACAATAATTGCATTAGAAGCAATGGATCACTCAGCATATTTATTCATACACTCTTGACAAGTTTAATATTTTAAATATTCCCCTCCTTAACTTGATCCTCGTTGATCTTCAGTGAATAAGTATAATAGCCTCTGGTTGATTTTTCATGTAAATAAAATAAAACAAAGGTCATGGGACATGTATTCTAGGTTGAATGGTGGGAAAAACAATATAACAGACATCACTTGTTGCTTATTAATGGCTATGGAAATTGGAAAAGGCATTAGCAAAGGAAAAGAGGCACTAATTTACATTTAATTATGAAAACAAAGGAAAATAGGAGAAAAGGGAGATGAACAGACATAAATTTGCATGCAAGGGAAATTAGAGGAAAAATGAAGGAAAATGAAGAAAATAGAGGACTCAATGATAAAAGGGCATCAAAAAAGTAGTTCACATCTTTTGGCTAAACTTTTGTAAGTTCAATTTTGGCTCTCTCCTTTCATTCTCTCTCTCATACACTCTTGCACACTTAGAACATTCTTGGAGCATCCTTGGAGCACCATAACATTCACTAGGATTTGGAGAAAGGAAGCAAAGGGTAAGGAAAGAAGAGAAAGGAAGCACAAGGACAAAGTGGGATCAACAACTACAGTTGCATTACTTTGCAAATAACAAGTTTCATGTATGATCTCCTTGTTGATTTTTGGTTGCATGGTATATCCATGTGATTTCCTGGTTATGTGTTGTCATTAACATGGATATTCATCTAGATTTATATTGGTTTTAGCCTTTCCTTGCAATTTCCTGGATAACCAGGGTGTTGTGGGTTTCCCCACTTTTTTTTATGATTGGTGCTCAGTTTTCCCTATGGTTGTGGATTTGGCAAATGCCCTGGAAGCCCTGGAATAGTTTAGGTTGAGTTATTAGTTCTTAGAGCCATAGTTTGGTACAAATTCTCTAGATCCCTTGGTTGGTTGAGTTACTAGTTCCCAGAGCCGTGATTTTAACAAACACTCTAAAGCGCTGGAAGGTTATGGGTTGAGTTACTAGTTCCTAGAGCCCTAGATAGCTTGGGTAGAGACCGACCTAATTGATGTTAGTGATTTTCAGACCATAGAGGTGGAATCACTATGGTTGAGGGTTGAGGTGGTTTCACCTATGGAAGCCCTGGTTGGTTTTGTATTGGTTTATTCCATGAGATCCCATATTCATGCTTAGAATATGGTATGGGAGTGATTGGTTGAAAGAGAAATTTGGTTTAGCCCAATCTATGGTCTCGTGTTACACGGAAGTCCCTAACTTGGTTGCATTTTCATATGTTAATATGAGATATTTTCCTATTGTGATATATAAGCATATGTGTTGATTATGATTGTTATCTTATGGCTTCTTTTCCATGGTTTCTATTCTGGTTATGAGCTAGTTATATGATATTTATATGTTGTATTATACCTATGTATTTTAACATGTTTTGATAATTTTATGAATGGTTGATGAATGCATGAATTAACAAGTGTTATTATAGCTATCTAGAGAGGTCATAGAACCTTCTTGGTGATTCTCAAATGGATTTTAGAAGTGTATGATTAGATATGCATTCTTGACCTATAGATTTCATGTTTACCATATGTTTGGTGAAATGTTTATCATGTATTAGGCATGTCCTGTTCAAGAAATTGTTCAGGTTTTGCTTGTTTAGCTTCGTTATCATGTTATTTATGCTTCTGGAAAGTTACAAGCAGTTCTACGCAGTGGTCTAGACGTTAGCCTAAAAAGTGGCACAGATTTTGAAATCGCAGGCATGGAATTGAGCTGCTGAGGTCATAACTTCATAGAGGTAGGATTATGCATTCAGTTGGAGCCTCATAACCACATGCATGCAGTGTTGTGGGTGCAGTTTTAGACTCAAAGTAGTGAAAGAGATCCCCATTGTTGGGTAGCGAAGGTCCCGCGTAAAAATTTTGGGTTTGTTAACCTAGAAATTAGAATAAATATATTGTAAAATTCCGAAATATGCGGAGCACGAAGGGTAAGAGGTCGAGTCAAAGGGTTGTTCTCCCAAAAAATAATATAAATTATTTGGATGGGAAGTCGGTCCGCGGACCATAGATAGGTATAAATAGAGCGAAGCTCTATGGGGGAAAGACAGTTTTTGGTTTTGTGGGAAAGTCTTGAATCTATTATGTAATGGGTATCTGAGGAAGAAAGTCAGAAAGCGTCTATAAGTCCGAGTCGAAGGGTTGGGTAGTAGGTAGAGGATTTGAAGCTGTGTGCGTAGAGGCCTAGTAGAGTCTGCAGCTGTGTGCGTGGACCCCTGTAGTTGAGTGCACAGGGCAGATCTGGATGTATTGGTGAAGAAAGTAAATAAAGATAAGTGTTTTCTGGAATTCTGTGTTAAAATCTGAGTTATCGCGATTTGTCTTGCTATTACTGTTTACTCTTTATGCCTCTGTCTTGGTTATGAATATATGTTTATTTTAAATACGTGAAGGGGTTACATCTGATAAATGTGTGCTTAAAGACCGTAATAAGTAAACCCAATACATAAACAGCGCAACAGTAAGTAAGAAAGAAAGTCCTGGGTTCAGACCCACGCGATGTAGAAGTATCACGAAGCTGCGGAAAAGTGTGTGAAGCCCCAAGACCACATCTAGACATCCCAAGGGTGTAGAAACCTAGTTCCAACACCCTTCCCTTCTACCTCGAGTGAGACCTCAGTCCACGCTTCACGGACTATTGCCAAAAGGGCCGGTAGTTGCGAGATTTGTTTGGCTAAATAATTCTTCCGAACCTGGGTTAGGCCCAATTGAGCCAACAAATGGTTCCATTTCCAGGACCAAGATTTGCCTAAGTGGTGTCTAGTGTGAAACACAGGGACTTTATAAAAGAGAGTAGTAGTAGATCAGGGATAACTATGGCCAGCGCAATTCAGTTGCTGATATTCAAGGGAGCAGGAGGCGAAGACCTAGAACAATTCTGGTTTGTGTTGACATCAGTATGGAATGCGTAGTAAATTGCGAATGACAATATCAGGAAGGATATCTTAGTCAGTGTGCTATAGGACCATGCACTATCTTGGTACATAAAATACTCAATCAAGAATCCAATGGCGGGGGTAGCAAACATCCAGACCGCATTGAAGCAAGAGTTTAGCTGGCCGAAGTCAGAGACACAGGTGGCGATATGATTCAAGGAAATTACGATGAGGCCTGGCGAAACCCCGTGGGATCTAGATCAAAGATTCAAGGATACCATTTGCGAGTCTAACATGACATTAACGGATGCACAGCACTGCGCTTGGTTTATGGCATCCTTACCACCACACCTAAGGGCCGCTCTGTCGCAAGAGAAGATCTCAACCCAAGCCAAAGCACTAGAGACAGCAATGAGGTTACACAAAACTTTGTTGCAAGACCCAGGGTTGGGAGTGTAGCAAATCCAAGCACAAATCCAGGAGTTGTGCATCGAAATGAAGAAGCTGAAACAAGAACCGACACTGCGAGCTAAAGCTCGGGAAGAAGTATGGTGTATAAATTGCAGGAGCCAAGGACACAATAAAGATCACTGCCCGATTTTAGTAAATTTTGTAGTGACGGGGGGACCAACGCTATTGCGATTAGAGGCACAAATAGGATCTAGCATTGTAGCTCTGCTCTGGTGCGCAATATATAGGGTGGGAGGAAAGCACAACACTGATAATTGCCACCTGTTACCCAAATACAACTAGACACCCCAGCAACTATTTTGCAACTTCTGCTGGTCGATGGGCCACGAGGAAAGAGGTTGTCATAGCTACCAATTGTTAACAGACTAATCACATACATATAGAATGCACATCGAGGCAAGAGGTCAAAATCTAGCCGCGGTGAATGCGCGCGGTGGGTTCCAGGGTCAGGGATGAGGTCGGGGTAGGATGGGTCTCGGAAGAGGTCGCGGAAAGGTAATCTGCTACAATGGCGGAGGACCAAGACATTATGCGTGGGAGTGTACCAACCCAACAAGAATTTTGTGCATTTACTATGAGCAATTTGATCATGAGTTGATTGATTGTCCTACACTAATAGCGTAGATTCGTGAGAAAAGGGCAGTGCAATCGACAACTACCCAGAATGTGCAAATGATGAGGTCCGAACCCTGTGAGGAAGATCCCAAGGTCAACATGGTGTGGAAAATTAGGGTAGACACAAGAGAAAGTGAAGGAAGTTTGCGGAGTGGCAAGGAGACATATATAGGCGCTCCGGAGAGCCTCGCGGAGGTCTCTACCTCAGGTAGCCGGGACCAGACTACAATGAAAAAAGACCCCTCCATGATCACTACCTTTTTAGAAACATGTTTACGATTGGTTCACCACAATAGGGCGGTCGAAAGCTTACAAGAGTTGGTAAATAAATGCACCGGATGGAGTGAGCCTCGCGTCATTCAAAAATTGGGAAGACACGCATTACAAACTAGAAGGGAGTTGCGGTTAACGGCACATATCGACGATTATGAAATGGAACAAGTCGTCATGGATCTAGGATTAGATACCAATGTACTACCAAAACAATCCTGGGAGTGCATGGGTAGGCCTACACTACATTGGTCCCCTATCCAACTAAGGATGGAAAATCAACAAAAGGTGTTGCCCGAGGGAAGGCTGCAAGGGGTCATAGTGGACCTTGACGGTGCAAGAACTCAAACGAACTTTGAGGTTATTGAGCTCATGGATGAAACTACGCCCTATCCTTCATTGTTGGGAATAGAGTGGGCCACCAACATGAATGGAGTAATTGATCTAAACAAGCGGACAGTGATATTCGAAACAGACTCGCTCCGCGTATTCATTCCACTAGATCTGGCTGAAGAGTCGCACCACAGTGAACCTAGGTGCGACAGAAGGCACGAAAATGACAAAGCATGTAGCTACAGGATGTTTGCCCAAACGCAAGGATGGATGGAGACAATGAAGGATGGAAGAATATCACAAGGTAATACAGAATCCTACACCTAGGATTTAGAAGGTGAACGATGGCACAACCCGTTAACTAAAGCATTGTATTGTGTAAGAGCCCAAGATCGCGAATTGCCAAAGTATGATGGGTTGACCATGATAGATGAATTCCTAGCCGAATTAGAAATTGCAGTCCTAGAGCACCAACAGTTTGTTGCGATGAAATGGGCACTACGAGCAACACCTGTGTGATGGTGGGGTATACATGAAGGAACATTTGAAGATTGGTGCACCTGCAGGCGCATGATGAAGCTCAGATTTGGGAAGCCAGAGCTATGCATATCAGAGAAGTACAATGGACATGATGATCCACGCATGCACCTTACTAAATGGAGCAAAGCCTACAGAGAAGAACCTCAACTGGAATGGGTGCACTTATTTTACCACACATTGGACATCATTCCCAGAAACTGGTACACGGAGGCAGAGATTTGGCACAACACAAGCGAGTGGGATATCTTGTGTGCAGAATTCTTGTTGACCTTCTTATTTAAGGATCAATGGGAACCCGTGGACAAAGCGCTACAGCTAGTGAAAGCCACCATATTCAAAACATTGCTGGAACAAAAGGAACCTATGCAGCCCAATTGGTCGCGATAGCTGACCCAGGCCCTTGAATGCTATAATGTCCAGATAGAAGATTATGAGGATGATCTGCGGAATGTCAATATTCCATAATCAGAGGGGAGCCAAGAAGTGCACAGACCCAAAATCGAAGACCAAGATGTCACAGCGCCATTAAAAACAAAACAAGTAAATATCGGGACAGAGGAAGAACCAAAGTATGCAACGTTGGGGACCACTACGATGACGCCACCGTGGAGAAGGTTGTCGAGTTGCTGAGGGAATATCAAGATTTGCTTCCGACAAAGATTACGGAGCTAAAAGGGATCCTAGGAGACTTAGGCATGATGAAGATAACATTAAAACCCAGCGCAAAACCAGTAAAATAGCGACCCTACCGATTGAACCCAAAATATAAAGCAAAGGTTCGCGAAGAACTAGACAAGATGTTGGCAGCCGAGATCATTGAACCAGTTGAGGAGTCTGACTGGGTAAGTCCAATGGTTGTGCAGGAGAAGAAGTAGAAGGGTGAGATTCACATCTGCGTGGACCTCAAGAAGCTTAATGATGCCTGTGTCAATGATCCGTTCCCCACACCATTCATAGATGAGGTACTAGAAAATGTGGGCAAGTAGGAAGCCTACTCCTTCACAGATGGGTTCTCAGGATACCACCAGATCAAGATCACACCAGAGGATAGGAGTAAGACAACATTTGCTACCAAATGGGGATGCTTTCAGTACACGGTGATGCCTTTTGGACTAAAGAATGCGTCGGCCATATTTTCACGCATAGTAGTTGCGACTTTTAAAGAATTTATCCACAAGTTCTTAGAAGTTTATCTGGATGACTGGACCGTTTTTGGATTGATTAAGAAGCATGTCACAAGCTTACAATTGATGCTGGATACTTGTCACCGACATTAGATCGTGCTTAATTTAAAGGTGTACCTTCCTAGTCCTATTCGAAAACTTGCTGGGCCATGTAGTGTGTCAGCACAGCTTGATGGTGGACGCAGCCAATATCGTCGTCATACTCAATCTACAAGCACTGCGAAGTGTCAAGCAATTACGCGCTACATTAGGACACACAAGCTACTATCAAAAGTTCATTAAAGGTTAAGCCCAGATCACGACTCTGATGGAACAATTGCTGAAGAAGGACGCTACTTATTGCTGGAATGAGGAATGTGATAAAATTTTGGAGATGCTTAAGGAAAAGATGACATCGGCTCCTATTTTGGTCTTCCCAAAATAGGACGTCAAGTTTCATGTGCATGTTGATGCGTCACGTATCATGTTGGGAGAAATACTTACCCAACCAAGAGCAGAAGGAATTGACCACCTGATTGCGTTCGTGAGTCACTGGTTATCAAAAGTAGAGGAAAATTACTCTACTACTGAGTGCGAGGGGCTCGCAATGGTATACGCACTGCAAAAATTCTGCCACTATCTGCTTGGAGGCCACTTTAAGATGTATACTGACCACTCAGTGTTAAGATATCTAGTGAACAAGCATGTGTTGGGGGGGCTTATCTGTAGATGGTTGTTGTTATTCCAGGAGTATGATTTTGAGGTTATTGTCAAACCGAGACGTCTAAATGCAGGCCCAAATCACCTGTCCCGAATCAAGATTGGGAAAGAGCCCACAAATATAGAGGACGGACTCCCAGATGCACAACTATATGTGGTCCACGTTGCGGATGGCCACTTTGAGGATATAATCTATTTCATAACTACAGGAACCGCACCGCACGGCTACTCCATTCAACAGAAGAATGAATTAGTGATATGTGCCACGGACTTTACTGTGATTGCAGGCCACCTCTACAAAATGGGCAATGACGAGATCTTGCGGCGATATGTCCCGGAGTTTGAGGGAGGACAGATCTTGGCTGAAGCACATGGGGGGTGGTTGGCAGAAATTACGCGGGTCACACCACAGCCCAGAAAATTCTTCGAGCAGGACTATGGTGACCTACTCTGTATCAGCATTCGAAAGCACACTGTCATGCCTGCGATGTCTGTCAATGGACGAGGAAACCATCACAAAGAGATGAAATGCCACTCCAGCCACATATGACGCTACAACCCTTTGAAAATTGGGCAATTGACTTCATGGGACCTATTGAGCCGTGAGGGAAAACGGGAGTGCGCTACATCATTACCACCACAAACTATTTGACCTGATGGGCAGAGGCATAGCTGGTAAAGGATTGCACTGCAGCCACCGTTGCAAAGTTCTTGTTTGAGAACGTCCTGACAAGGTTTGGATGTCCCAAAATTCTTATGAGTGATCGAGGAATGCATTTTTTGAATGAAATAATTAGTGCCCTCATTGATGAATTCCAGATACATCACCAGCGGAGTACGCCATACCACCCGCAAGCCAATGGGATGGTGGAAGCCTTCAACAAAATCTCGGAGACTGCGTTGACCAAGGTCTGTAATGTGTGAAGAAATGATTGGGAATTGCACATCCCTATTGTGCTATGGGCATACCTCACCACATGTAAGAAGTTGACAGGCTAGACATCGTTTCGGTTAGTGTATGGCCAGGAAGCCGTTATGCCTATGTAATATATTGTGCATAGTCTACGGCTAGCGACAATTACTGATTTTGCAAACCATACAGCTTTGGAGGAGAGGCTCACGCAGCTCGAAGAATTGGAAGAGGAACGATTCCTGGCTAGCTTCGACCAACAAGTGCATAAATAGCGTGAAAAATCATGGCATGGTTGGCACATTAAGGTGCACACTTTCAAGGAGAATGACCTAGTACTGCTATAGACAGTAAATTTGAGAAATTCCCTGGAAAACTACGAATGCACTAGTTAAGACCATATGTCATCAAAGAAGTCACCGAAGGGGGCACGATTCAGCTGACTAAACTGAATGGGGATCCCTTCCTGAGCTGAATAAATGGTAGTCACCTGAAGCTCTATACCGGTGGGCGATCCGCCTGACTAGCCATTCAAGGGATAGTCTCATCGCTCCAACCAGTTGAAAGAGAGCGTAGGACAGTAAAGCAGTCTGGGGATATGGGGTGCGAAGGCTAGGATACGCATCGATCGGGCTAGTCAACAAAAACATGGTCGCGCAATCAGATGTACGCTACTACATTACTCCGAGTAGAGGTGACCGTTCGAATCATTGTTCACGACAAGACGTCTGCATTATGGCGACACAGAGCTGGCGGTGGAGAATTAAGAGCAGGGGTACGAGCCAAATATGGCACAAGCTGGATACCCACAGGAATGATGGAAATGGCGGGGATCAGGAGATTTGAAATTTACCATGCTTATAAATCACCGAGGAGCATCTACCAGCCCAACTACAATTCCACACGCTATAGGCTAACTCTTGTAATGGCTCCAATGACTCTCTCTGCACCAGGAGTAAGCTCGAAGGTGGTAATATGGCCGTTAAAGCAGCTGGCTTTCTAACCAACATGATGATGACCATCGCGAACATGTTGGATACATAGGAAGTAGGGAAACACGAAGTAGAAGTGGTCTGGATGTCACAGGCTGGTTGGTAAATTACACTATTTCACCGAAGGAAGGGAAAAACAGTGAGCACGGCTCCAAACGAGGTTACTAAGAAGTCTCTAAAAGACAGAAGGAAGACGGGTCTCACGGATAACAGCCATGGTCTTGAAAAATTGCAACACAGGCTGCAATGGATAGGGCGGAGAGCAGATACGAATATTGGAAGTAGCTACGGTGGTACGTGAAGGTCTTGTACGCGGCTCCCCCGCTCAAGCTAAAATCCTAAGAGAGGGTGTTCTGTGTTAACCGAGCAAAGCAAAATGAGCATCATCGGTCATAGGAAGGGGTCAAAGCACCGAAGTAGGAGCCAGAAGATGCGCTGTAGGAGACAACATGGAAGCAGTAAGATGACAAGTGTCACTCAGAGGAAAGTGAACCGCGAAGCCAGGGCAGCGCGTTTCGCCGCACTAACGAGTGACTCGAGATGAGTCATGATGATTGTGTTGGGGGACTGTTGGGTAGCGAAGGTCCCGCGTAACAATTTTGGGTTTGTTAACCTAGAAATTATAATAAATATATTTTAAAATTCTGAAATATGCGGAGCGCGAACGGTAAGAGGTCGAGTCAAAGGGTTGTCCGCCCGAAAAATAATATAAAGTATTTGGATAGGAATTCAGTCCATGGACCATAGATAGGTATAAATAGAGCGAAACTCTACTGGGGAAAGACAGTTTTTGGTTTTGTGCAAAAATCTTGAATGTATTATGTAATGGGTAGCTGAGGAAGAAAGTCAGAAAGCATTTGTAAGTCCGAGTCGAAGGGTTGGGTAGTAATTAGAGGCTCTGCAGCTGTGTGCACAGAGGCCTGGAAGAGTCCACATCTGTGTGTGCAGACCCCTGCCGCTGAGTGCGTAGGGCAAATCTGGATGTATTGGTGAAGAAAGTAAATAAAGATAAGTGTTTTCTGGAATTCTGTGTTAAAATCTGAGTTATTGTGATTTGGCTTGATATTACTATTTACTCTTTATGCATCTGTCTTGGTTATGAATATATGTTTATTTTAAATATGTGAAGGGCTTACATCTGATAAATGTGTGCTTAAAGACCGTAATAAGTAAACCTAATACATAAACAACGTAGTAGTAAGTAAGAAAGAAAGTCTCGGGTTCAAATCGGCATGACGTAGAAGTAGCACGAAGCTGCGGAAAAGTGTGTGAAGCCCCAAGACCACATCTAGACATCCCAAGGGTGCAGAAATCTAGTTCCAACACCCTTCCCTGCTACCTCGAGTGAGACCTCAATTCACGCTTCGCAAACTGTTGCCAAAAGGGCCGATAGCTGCAGGATTTGTTTGGCTAAATAATTCTTCCAAACTTGGGTTAGGCCCAATTGAGCCAAAACCCATCTCAGGGATTGTCCACCTGGGTTGGTCATTTGGCCCCTAAGTGATCTGTAGCCCCTGAGATATGTCACGAAGGTTTTAGTTTTCCGTCCAACTTCCATAAATGGAATTTGGAGGTCAGGTCATTTCATAGGGTCAGTCATATCACGTTTACCCTAGCAAGCTTATGAAATTGGGTAAGTGTGGGAGATGGCATTACAATAAGGGATCTTTTCAACTTTAACCACTTTCTAGATGAAGAGTAAAATTCCTTGACCTTATTGAGAAAATACCATAGAAAATTTCCATGGAATTAAATGGAGTGCGCACACAATTTGGGGAATCCACCTATAGGTTGTAAGGCACCCTCTACTTTCAGGAAATACATTATAACATAGGTAATAAATTCTCTAGGGTTCATTATATGCTTTGTGTCAACTTATCAGTTGTGTTACCTCATACAATCATCCCTTCTTCCACCTAACTTGCAACTCAACTTCAGGACATTAATGTGCAAGCTTAGACCTTGTTTCAACCATGGAAGAGCATACATAAAACGTAATAGAAAGCATAAATGACATCATGACAAGGAAAATAGTGTCGAGTCCTTGTTGACATCAATGCCAACAAAACAATTCCAACATGCTCCCCCTTTGGCATTTATTTCATCCTGAGTCTGATCTTCCCTCCTAAACCTAACCACTGAAGTTGATCTCCATACTCTCTCCCCCTTTGACATCAATGGAAAAGGGAAATTCATAGCAATGCCAAAATAAAATACTTATCGATGACAAGGTACAATTCAAACATTGTGGAAACTAAGAGAAGTACTCCCCGTATAATCCTCAATACCATGCTGACTACAAAGCTGATACCAACTGATCTTGTGATAAGAGTAGATGTTTCTCCTGCAAGAAAATCGTGTGAAACAATGAACTCAATTTCCAAACATTCCAATAAGCCAAAAAAATGCATCCTCACATACTGACCATGTCCCCCTAAACATGTAATAGAGATACAATCATACTCTATTTTTTGTTGTAGCAACACTTCCGCTTCTCTGCAATAAGGCTCCTTTCCAAGTGAAAGAGACTACTCATGGAATAAGACTTCAACCAACTTTTACTATTGATATACAATGATGTACAATACAAAGAAATCCTCTATGTGGATAATACATGGTTGTGATAAGTATATATGACTAATATGTGACTCTTATATAACCATACCTATTACCAACCAATGACTATATGGACCCAACTTACATCATTCAATCAAATTTCTCAATTCAACATGGGCTATGTCAATGACATGTAAAACCAGACTTTGACACCTAATAGCCCATGCATACTTGAATTTGAAAACTTTTACAATACATGCTAGACACCATGGATCTCTCCATGATAAATGCACCAAAAGGATGAAATAATAATGATACATGGCTTTTACAAATGCACACAAGTGTGCTCGCATCTATGCATGATCAATACAATGATATGTGGAAAATGCATGACATCCATGAGAAATAATATGTTTTCTATGTCGCAAAAAAAATAGGAGTACAATACATGGCATTTGATAGTTTTTGGCTTGATGGGGCCTGACCCAGGTTCAAAGGTGATTTAGCCAAACAAATCTCGGTACTACTGGCCCTTTCGGCAACAGTGCACGAAGTGCAGACTGAGGTCTCACTCGAAGTAGTATGGGAGGGTTCTAGAACCAGGTTTCCACACCCTAGAGATGTTTGATGAATTCAAGTGGTCCGCAGTTCAACCCTACATGCACGTCATTACGCGCGCTTTCCCCTACCTCGCAGCCTGAGGTGCTTCCTTCACGCAGCCCTACTCGGGGGCCGAATGTTGTTATTACTCAAGCCTTTACTAGTATTCTAATGTTAGCTGATTACTTTAGCCTACTTGTCTGCATTGAGTTATTCTTAACAACGTAAATCATTTATACAGGTGCATGCAGTAAACAAACAATATATTTTCACTTACAATAAACATGTATTAACTTAGGAAAAAATACACATAATTCTGATAAACCTTCTCTTTATTAATCTTGTCTTTGGTTACAGACTCAAATCCACCCTACGCACTCAGCTACAGACTACTAGGACTCTATGCACTCAGCTGCAGAGCCTTCTCCTACTCTACGACCCAAGACACACTTAGACACTTCGACTTAATCACTAAGACCTTTCATGCACATATTTTATTCTATTAGATGTATCTTTACAACATAGAGCTTCGCTCTACTTATACAATCCCATGCTCCATGGACCATGGGTAGGCTAACATTATATTACAAGATTAGGGTGGACAACCCTATGACCCTATCATCTGTTTCATGCTCCGTGCCTGCAATTCACGGAGTCCTTACAACAATATCAAGTCAAAACTTGGGCTTTGAGCCCCAAAACATGTCGTGGGGGGATTCCATGTTGAGTAGGCCCCTAACACAATCATCATGACTCACCCTCAAGTCACTTGGTCAGCGCGACAATCTTGGCGTGGAGTCACTCCAACCGGTCTCGCACTGTGCTGAGGTTCGCAGCGCACTGAGCTACTGCTTGTTGAACTTGCTGCGTACATTGTTCCGAGACTTTTGTATCCAAACTACGTCATACATATATACCGGTATCTGTTGTATATGTTTATAGTCTTGCACCCTTGTCTGGATCCTTGTAGTGTGAAGACTGTGCTTTGATCGGTTAGTCAGATAGTCGGCTCACCCGTGTAGGGCTTTAAGCAACTGCCATTCACTTTGCCTGTTGGCCCTTAGTTTTGGTCTATTTTTGCTTGAGGAAACTTACTTAATCCTTATATTTTCCATCTATTTTCCATTATATCCATTCCATTTTGATGTATTTCATGCATATTCAGGTATTTAATTTTAATTTTACAATTTCTAAAGTTTTTATGAAAATTTGATTTCAAGTTCAAATTTTGATAGAATCAGAAATTCCCGTAATAGCTATGTGGATGACATGTTTGCAGGACACTTTAGCTCTAGTTATATGCATGTATGGAAAGCTTGGGAACTAGGACTGAACTAATTCCACTTGGTTCGGTCAAAACAAGCTTTATTAGGCCCGGTCAAGGCTGATCAAACATGAATAGTCACCCAGGAAATCCCTAGGAAATAGGGTCGTTTTGTGATTTCATGGGTTTTTCCATATTTCTTGGGATGGGTTGAATGAATTCAACTTATATAGATGGATATGAATAGATATTATTGTTAGAGATACTTTAGATCAGTTTGTTTCATAAACTTCTATTTAAGCCAAGACTTTGAAGGTTTATGATATTTAATTTTTGTATAACTTTATGCTGAGACATTTGGATTTTGGAGATTAATTTGAAGAACCTGTTCTAATTTCATTTTGTTGTTCATTCATGTGGATGAGTGTCTGAAGTTTCAGCATTTGATAGCAACCTCAAGCGTGCAAGGCAAGGGTGGAGGGCCCCCACTCCAAGCCAAGTACACTTCATTGTTAGATTAACTTAATTTTCATGCACTGGTTACTTTAGAATTTGTTTACTCGCTTTGTTTTAGATTTTCTTATGAATTAATGTGTGATGATTTATATTATTGGTGAATCTTAGTTTGTTTATCACTTTAATAAGAAGGGACAACAAAATGTTCAATTTGAACTCTCCTTCTATTGAGTTAATAGATCAAAACAAGAATTCATCTTTGTTACATGCAAGCAGTTTTTTTTATGTATTTTCAGTCTTCCAATGATAGCATAATGATGAATGAATTATGAAGAAAACTGCCCAAAGATCTCTTAATTTAAGAGTCTCCTTCATTGTTGATTTATGCATCTTAAGCTATTGTTAATTCATGATTTCTATTCATTAAATGATAATTGAGAGAGAAGGACACAAATGGATCTCTTAGGTTAAGAGCCACTTCATCTTTCATACATTGTAAAAGTGAGTTAGAAATTGTTAATATAGGCTTATATTTGTAATATGCACTTCCTTAGTTCTTCAAAATTCATCTTCTAAGATTGGCTATACCTGATATCCATATATTGTGGACTTGCCTCCAAGTTTTACAAACCTAGATTGATAATGAATACTTGTGTTAATTTGTGTTAATAAATTAGCTCAACATTTTGGCACCATTGCCGGGGAGGCAATTATCAACGTAGTCAAATAGAAAGATAAAAAAAAAACACTAAAAATTTCATAAAACAAAAATAAAAAAATATAGTTAAGATACATTGCTTTTAGTTATGCTTCTTTATGCCTAGAAATAGAGATCCTCAAGGTAAATTTATTAAAAAAACACCCCCCATAAATATAAGTAGGACCATCAAAGCTAACAACACTAGTTGCTCGTAAACCAACAATTGAGGAATTGGAAGAAAAACAAAGAACAAGACAAAGATTAACTTTAATTGAAAGGCAAACTTTGTTAGCCTGGGAGGTGAAAAGAAAACAACCTTGAACAACAACACCTACTTCAAGAAAACAAAAAGAAATTGCTAAAGAAAAACACCCCATTTTTGAATCCATAGATCAACCCATTTTTGAACAACTTGAGGCTCAAGTTGACATTGAAACAATTGAAGCTATGGTAGAAGAGGGACATGGATTTGTTATTATTACTCCTGAACAAAGACTTGAATATGAAAGACAAAAAAGAGAGTGGAGAAGACACAGAGAGGAAGAGGCAAAATGAGAAAATGATAGGAAAGGAGAAGAGAATAGGAAAAGACAAGAAGATGGTGGTGATCAGGAAACTACTTTTGGCTTTCCAATATTGGATACAAGTGCACTATTAGGAGAAGATGTAAAAATGAAAAATATTCCACCTTCTGTATTAACAAATTTTTATGGAATGTCAACAGAAGATCCTGATTCCTTTATGTTTGAATTTGATATCTTGTGTATAACTTATGGATACACTGATGACATGTACAAACTTTGTCTCTTTCCTGCTACATTGAAAGCAGCAACCTTAAAATGGTTCATGGGTTTAGGAGAGAAAACAATAACTTCTTGGGATGAAATGAAATCAATCTTTATTAAAAATATCAAGCCTATTGTAGGCCTAGAGACTCAAAATAGGATGTTTTCAGAATGACACAACAAGAAGACGAGAGTCTAGAAGAATACTTAGAAAGATTTGCATATAATCTACAAAAATCTAAACAACACTCTCTAAACTAGGACACCATTTGAACAATCTTTCTCAAAGGTATAAGGGATGAATACCTTGACATTCTGAATGTAATGGGAAAGGGTGACATTTCAAACTTGCCATTTAATGAAATTGTAGATTAATGTCAAAAATATTCTAGAGGAAGATCAAAAACTGGAAGGAGAGATGTTAGTTCAAAGGCAGCAAAATCAGCAGCAGGAGGAGTAACAAGAGCAGAGATAGGAAGCTTGCTATAAAACTTCAAACTGATCTCCTAAGTACATTAGGGACACAAGTAGATGTTCTAAAATAAAACAAAAAGAAAGAACAACAAGAACAAATTTTAGCAATCTTTTGTCCCAAATGTAGAAAGAAACATGCATTAAGAGAATGTCCTTTGGATAGTAATCAAGTGTGTGGTCTTTGTACAGAAACTCATTCAACATAAAACTGTCTAAGGTTGAAGGAATTGCAAATGAATCCAATGGAAGAAGTGCAAGGAATAGAAGGTTTCTACTATGTGGCACCAAGAAGACCTTGGCAACCAAGGATTCCTCAACAAAATCTACAACAATTCCCTCAAAACAACTATCAGTATCCACCTCAAAATTCTTGGAATACTCCAATGCCATGGCAAGCTTGGCCTCCACAACAATATAAAAACCAACCTATACAAGGTTGGAGAGGATATGGTTATGGAATCAGCCACCTCAACAATACCAACAACAATATCAATAGCCATTTCCATACCAACAATATCCACAATCCATGCCATTTCCGCAACAGAATTCTGCATATCCATTATCCATGCCATTTCCACAACAGAATTCTCCACCACTACTAACACAACCATAGTAGTTACAACTACCTTCAAACCAACCCAGACCCCAATTACCAGCCTAGCCAATGGCGAATCCAAGCAATAAAATAGATAAACCTGCATACAATGTTGAAGAAGTGGCATATTTTCCAACATATTCTATTCTTCCCATAAATGATGTCCATTTAAGGTCTGGAAAGGTGCTTAAAAAGGATTCTTCTCCTATCATAGAAGAACCAAATGAGCAAGGAGAACAACCTAAAACATCACATTCAAAAAACAAATTCAGAAAGGAAAAACTATTATAACTCAAACACCACCTTATCCTGAGAGGTTAGTAGAGGAACAAATTGAAATGAACCTTCCTGAATTTGACATTTTGGATGAACTGAAAAATGCTTATGTAAAAACTCCCTTATCGAAAGAAATCAAATAAATACCAATATATGCTAAAACAATAAAGGAATTATGCATCAAGAAAACTGGTAAAAAGAAGAAGGATCCTACTACAATCCAAGTCATTGGAAAATTAGCAAGCCTCATGTCTACAAAATCAACAATAGAAAATATGATGATCCTGGTATCCCTATGTTTACTATTTCAATAAATAATTTCTCAGTTCCAAACACATTAATAGATTTGGGAGCTGCTATCAATGTAATGACTGTGGAGACAATGAAGTATATGCATTTAAACAACATTAGATTTACTTCTACAATCCTGGAGTTAGCAGATAGATCTAAAGTTGTACGAGAAGGAATACTAGAAGATATTGTAGTCTCTTTGGATTCATGGGAGTGTCCTGTTGACTTCCTCATCTTGCAGCCAAAAACAAATTTGGGAGGACATCCTCTAATCTTAGGCAGACCATGATGTGCCACTGTTCATTCCTTTATAGGATGCAGATCTAGAAGTATGATTATTGCACATGGAAATAAGAGGAAACATAATACACTTTATTCTCCTGCACAATCACCTTCTTCCGAATTAATGCTTGAAGAACAAGAAAAAAAACAAACCAAATTAGTTCTAAGTATTAATCAAGTCTTTGATCTTAGAGAAGAAGAAGAGAATGAAGATTTAATGGATCTTTTCATCTCAGAACCAAACATTTCAGAGCAGCTCAGAGAAATTCAATATGAAGCTGCAAGTAATCTTTTGAATCAATGTTTTTAGGAAACTTGTAAAATCCAATCCTTGCAAGAATCCTTTACAAACATTTTTCCTGTAAACACAATTACCAATTCAACAACAAAAACAATTGAGATATATCCGAGAAAACATTTGAACATTGGTAACCGTTTACAATCGTCACAAGAGCAAGAGGTAATAGCATTACTACAAAAATATTCAAAATCTTTTGTCTGGGATTATGCAGATATGCAAGGAATTCATCTCAACACATGTATTCACCACTTCTATATAGGTGAACAGATTAAAGTAGTAAGACAACCTCAAAGACGAATGAATCCCATGCTGAAAGAAATAGTGAAGGAAGAACTGCAAAAACTACTAAAAGTTGGGTTCATCTATCCTATTTCAGATAGTCAATGGGTTTCTCCATTGGTGATTGTGCCAAAGAAAAATGGGAAGTGGAGAACATGTGTGGACTATCGGGAATTGAACAAAGCAACATTAAACTATCATTTTCCGCTACCATTCATTGACCAGGTTCTAGACTCATTAGCTGGGAAATTTTTTTTCTCTTTCCTAGATGGGTTTAGTGGGTATAATCAAATTAGAATAGCAATAGAACACCAGGACAAATCGACATTTACCTGCCCATGGGGAACCTATGCATATAATGTTTTTCCATTTGAACTATGTAATGCACCTGCAACTTTCCAAAGAGCAGTGCTTGCAATATTTGTTGATCTAATCAATGAATGTGTAGAAGTCTATATGGATGATTTCACGGTATATGGAAACACATACGACGATTGCTTTAAAAATCTTGAGAAAGCTTTAAAATGATGCATAGAAACAAATTTTTCCCTGAGTAATGAAAACTGCTACATGATGTTAACTGAAGGGATAGTTTTGGGACACCATGTGTCCTCATCAGGAATTAAGGTGGATCCAACTAAAATACAAGTCATTGTGAATTTAATGCCACCTACAACTCAAAAGGAGGTAAGGAGTTTCTTGGGTTATGCAGGATATTATAGATGATTTATAGAAAACTTTAGCAAAATAACACAACCTCTATTCAAGTTACTAGCAAAGAATGTTGAATTCCAATGGACAAATCATTGTCAAAATGCATTTCAGAAATTGAACGAAAAATTATCAATTACACCCATTCTTCATGGACCAAATTGGTATTTTCCATTTCACATTTCAACTGATGCATCTGATACTACTATAGGTGCATCACTTGGACAGAAGGAAAACCTATTCAATTACGCTATATACTTCATAAGCAAAAACTTAACACCAACAGAGTTGAACTACATAATCACAGAAAAAGAAATGTTAGTTGTAGTACATGCAGTGAACAAATTCAGGCATTACATAAGATGATGCCAAGTATTCATTCATACATACCATTTAGCAATCAAATACTTAATGAACAAATCAATCACCAATGGAAGAATAATAAGATGGTTACTGTTAATGCAATAATTTAACATTACAATTCAAGATTGACCAGGGAAAGACAATCAAGTGGCTGATTTTCTTTCAAGATTACATACACCCAATGATCCAAATCATGTTGCAGATAAATTTCTAGATGAACATTTGTTTGCAATAACAGTAAAAACACCATGGTTTGTAGACATATCAAACTATCTATCCTCTGGAAAATTCCCAACTTAGTTTACAAAGAAACAAAAACAAAAGATCATTAGACAAAGCTCTAGATATAATTGGGTAAATGGTGATCTATTTTATACTAGTTCTGATTTAATAATAAGAAAATGTGTGAGAGAAGATGAGATATTAGAAATCTTGAAAGCATGTCATGATGAACCGTGTGGTGGTCATTTTGCATACAAGCGAATAGCCTATAAGGTGCTGCAATTGGGCTACTACTGGCCAACAATCTTCAAAGACTCCAAGGCTTATGCCAAGAGATGTGACAGTTGCCAAAGAATAGGGAGACCAATAGTATCAGATGAGATGCCACTTAAACCACAAGTTCTAATAGAACCATTCGAGCAATGGCTCTAGATTTTGTGGGACCAATAAATCCACCATCAAATGGAAAGAAGTACATCTTAGTATGTACAGATTATGTCACTAAATGGGTGGAAGCAAAAGTAGTACAAAGGCAACAAAAAATACAGTGGTCACCTTCCTCTTTGAGGAAATATTTGTGAGATTTGGCATGCCTAGACAGATTGTAACTGATCAGGGAGCATAGTTTACTTCAAAACTTGTTCCGGATCTTACTGAAAAGTATAAGATAAAGCACTGGAAATCAACATTGTATCATCCTCAGGCAAATGGACAAGTGGAAGCAACAAATAAAGTCCTAGAAAACATAATGACAAAAATAGTATAGCTGAAAAGGAAGGTCTGGTCAGAAAAGTTAAGAGATGCACTATGGGCATACAGAATAGCATGGAAAAACACAACTGGGTTTTCTCCATACCGTTAGTGTATGGAAAAGAAGTCTTACTGCCCATAGAGTTTCAGATACACACATTTAAGTTTGCAGTAGAACTAGGACTAGAACTGTTAGAAGCATAACAACAGTGGATAATGGAATTACACCAACTGGATGAACATCGACAACAGGCAATAGAACATACAACATTGGTACAACAGCAAAGAATGAAATGGCATGACAAATTCATCAAGAAAAAAAAATTCAACAAAGGAGACTGGGCATTACTATTTGACTCCAAATTCAAAGATTTCAAGGTCAAGTTCACAACACATTGGTTAGGGCCATATGAGATAGAGGAAATCTTTGACAATGGAGCTGTTCAAATCAAAACAATTAATCAAGAATCTACATCATTTTTGGTAAATGGACATAGGCTTAAAGTTTACAATAAGCCTATCAACAAATAATAATTTATGAAACAACTGATACAAGAGACAGATCTAGATGTAATGGAACAAGATAACCATGGACCTTCCAGTACTCTAGAAGAATAAAAAAATAAAAATAAAAAATTGCTAGTGAAAACCAGGCAACTGGCACCAAGCAAACAAGAATTCATAGAGGAAAACCAACTCATTTTGGACTATATGAATTCACAACTTCTTGTTCTATTCTTACAACAACTTTGTTTTGCAGAAAATCCTCCAAAGAAACATTACTTGAGGACAAGTCTTTACCTAAGCAAGGGGAAAGGTTGCACAAGAAACTTAGTTGTGCAGCTGAATTGACGACCGAACTTGTATTGTTCACAGCTGGGACCTGAAATATTTTTGAAACCAATGTCGGTTGGGACCTGAAATATTTTTGAAACCAATGTCAGCTGGGACCTGAAATATTTTTGAAACCAATGCCAGTTGGGAACTGAAATATTTTTGAAGCCAATGTCAGTTGGGACCTGAAATATTTTTGAGATTGATGACAGTTGGGGACCTAAAATGTTAGAAAACAACATGTATATATTGCATGAACCTGAAATCTTAAAAAATCATGTATACATTGGATGACAGTTGGGACTTCAGTTATTATGAATTAATTGCAGAGGGACCTGAAATGCTAGCAAAAACATGTATATATTGCATAAAAATGTACATGACAGTTGGGACCTGAGTTATTATGAATCAATTGCAGAGGGACCTAAACGACATCGACAATAAAAGAAACAGAATCAATGAATAATGCTAGAATAGAAGGCATAAATAAATTCTATGTTTCAATCTATCTAAGACATTTGATCAGAAGACATCATCCAATATTGTCAGGGAAGTACAAGTATTGTGAGTACAAAATTTTTCTCTTGCAAATTCGATTTTTTTAGAAATTTTTAGAGCTTGTTAAAATTAAGATTAGTACCTGAATGCATATTCATTACATTACCTTCATCCTATACCCATTATTTTATACCCATTATCCTATGTATATCCTACATTTACATTCTACATTTACCCTATACCTAATCCTATATGCATCCTATATTTAATTCCATGATCCTAACATTCCATAACCCTAAGTATTTTTCCTCCAAGCAAAAGGGATTAAAAAAGATGCAAAAAGTTGAACCTGCACAAAAAAAAAAAAAAAAAAATAAATAAATAAAATAAAAAATAAAAAATTAGTACTATGGAGATAATTTTAAACATGACCTAAATGGTCATTTTAAAATTAAAGAGATACATTGTAAAACATAAGGGATATGTGCATTATGAAATATATTGCAAGAAAATACAAAATCGAAATGATTATTGTATTAAACATATCATAGCGCATGAGATGGTAATATGATTCAATGGTGTAAGGTTATCATGGCAAATGGTAATATGATATTATCATAGAAAACTTTATGGAAATACAATGTGATGGTGCAAGGTTATTATACCAAGCCTTATGATAATACGATGGTGTAAGGTCATTATGGTAAAGCCAGTGGTAATTCATTGCAAAACCAACGAAAAACATGATGAATGAATAACCCGCAAAGTGATATCTGACATTCATGTAAGTGACGTGGCAACAAACAATACATATAACAGTCAAGGTAGGGTGAGCTGGTATGCAGGAGGACAACCACGGTATGGATTGAAGGACGACTTCAAATGAATCAAGCATAAGGTAAATAGATGGAGGTATAATAAGTGAACCTAAGCTAAAATCATAATAAAACTGAACGCAAATGCAGAAATGATAAACTATGTAGTGTCGGCAGCACAGTTCAAATAATTATAAACGGTTCCATTCTATCATTTTGATGGTATATGCACGGCATCCGATCAAAGGGATGGCCACGAGGGCATTGTCCAATGAGGATTATACACGGCATAATGGTCAAAGGATAGCAACCAAATAGTGAAACGATCAAAATGTTTTGTAACAAGAAGAAAACAAACCTTGTGCGTTTAGCAGAGAAGAGCTCCACCATTGTTGAAGCCAGAGACCTCAAAACCATAAATGTGTTTTCCATCACAGCCATTGGAGGCTCAGGAAAGACAGTAGATGCCATTGGCAAGCAGTTGAGAGAAGTAAAACGGTTTGACAGAGGAAATGGAGGTAAAAATATAGCGTTGAGGAATTGGAGAGATAAGAAGGGTAAGTCGAGTAGATTGACGGAGGAAGTGGAGTCAGTTAGCAAGAATCTCGTGGAGAACAGAGGCAAGTAAAAATATGATTCATTTCTTTAATACAATGAGGGATTGTAGAGGAAATATCGGGATTCTTTTCGTCGAGATCTTTCAATGGAACTGTTTGTCATTTATTTTAGTTTTTTTATGCCACCAGTCACCAAACAGGGGCGTTTAAAACATAGTTAATTAGGCTAAGAAAATGATATGGAACGCAGATAAGTGGGCCAGGAATCAAGGGATTATGACACTTCAACAGTAGTCAAGTATACTCCATGAAATCACCAAGCTTACAGTGTTTATAAGTGAGTTTAAATGCACAAGTAGTGGGTTTAATTTCACAAGCAATAAACTGTGACATAGTTTCAAGATTATGAATGTTTTATTGACTGTAGCATGGAGGAAAATGAAACAAAACTCGGCTGAGAGAGACAGATCTTCCACGAAATTCTAAAACAGAGTCTCTTATTAAATTTTAATTGCATGTTCAATAATGAAATGAGGAATTTTTGTGTAGTTTTGAAATGTGTAGCCTCTGAAAAACGCATAGTCACCGAGCTTAAAACTACACTTGTGTTGTCAATCACATAAACATGTGTTCTTATGGTCAGATAGTGTGATAGAAGAATGAGTTTCAGTTTGATTGTATGAAGGAATTGGTCAATAAAAACAAAGTATTGGGCTTATATTTGACTGTGCAAAGCCAATTTGTTAAAACAATAGTTGATTGAAAATTCACATTGCATGTTGATTGTATAAGCAGTGAAGTGTTGTATATCAGTTTATACATAGTACCTCAATGTAAAATCAGTGAATAAAAAAAACTAGTCTGATTTTGATAGCAGGAGAATATATTAAGAAAAACAAAAATTGTGACATGATTTTTGTTTTCTTTATATATTTTTATTTCAAAACATAGTTCAATTTTTTTTACATAGGTGTGTATAAAGAAGGATGTTTGATTGCATGAACAAAGCAGAGTGTTGAAACAGGGACAATATTACTACAGAGCGAGACAGAGGCCAAAAGAGACTGTTTAATTGTTTTAAGAAGCATCAAGGGAAAAGGTAAGCCTTCTATGAGCTAAACCAGAAAATATTTCTATAAATAAATGCTTGTTATTTGTCATTATTAAAGATGAAGTTAATGACGGTAGAAGCCTATATCCACTAGTTTACAGAGAATATGACAACCAAGATAAAGCCGAGATTCCAAATAGAAAACTGGAAGAAGGAAACAATAGAAAATTTATATCACATAGGGTTCATAGGCTTCATACAAAGATTTAATGGCCATAGAATAACAAGGGAATTTGTGAACAATTATAATCAGGAGCAAACAAGAGTAGGAAACATATTAATCCCAATGACTCATGAATTCATTTCACAAGCATTGGACCTTCCAATGATAGGAGAAAATTATCATAAGGGTTTTCATTTCAAGGAGAAAGCATGGACATTCTTCATGGAGAAAAATAGAAAGGGAACCTTTGACAGAGCCAAAGGTATACCCAGGGAATGGTTCAATGAACCATGGGGAGAACTGGTTTTGATTACTCAAAAATTCCTCACTTGTGATAGGGGATACAGTGTGGCACATTTGTATCATATTAGACTCCTTCAACACATTAAAGGAGAGGTCAAGATAAACCTACCATATTTCCTCTTTCGAAGCCTCCTAAAGATGATAGAATCAGTAAAAAATGAAAACAAGCCAAAAGAAGCACAAGTTTGTCATCAGGGATTGATAAAAAATTTGGTAGAATATCAAGTAAAAACTTAGGGGATGATTTAGAGAGAGTTTTTGAACCAAAACCAGTATGAGGAGCAAGTCATTGAGGAATAAAAAAAAGTAGAGCAAGAAACCAGGGGCATTGTGAGTTCACCATTTTATCCCAGCACCAGATCTAAGAAGCAAACCAACATAGTCATGATTGAAAACGAAACATCCTCCATGTCCATTCCTAGGAGGTTTAGGAAGAAGAGCCCAGTTGAAACAAGTAGCAGGGACAAGGAAGTGCAAATTGTGGACACATGTTCAACAGAGAAACAGGTAGAGGATATTATTGAATAAGAAGCTCTAGAGAAGGATTCCTATTTTGATGATGTTTCAGCAACATCATTTATGAAAAACACATAGGAGCTTGAAAAGAAATTACACTTGAGCAAAATTAGAGAATTAACAGACTAACTTGAAATAAACAAGATTTTGGAAAATCATTTGAAAAAGGAAAACAAAGAAAGTAAAAAGAATAATGCAAAGTTGGTTAAACAGAATGAAAAGTTAACTAAAGAAATAGGAAAATTAAAGAGGAAGAATGATCTGATTTGCAAGCAGGCATTCAAATGGCTCAAGGAAAAAAACATGTGGAAAGGTAAATATGAAAAACAGAAGGTTAAGGCTACTTTGTATAGAGAATAACATGACACATGGATGTACTATTTGTTAGAAAAATCACAACAAAAGGTATTAGGGTCTCGAACAGCATGCACACCAGGGGTAAGAAGATCCAAAAGGAAGCAACAAGCATGAGGACATGCTTGACGATCAGCAAGGGGGAGATGTTGGCCCTCAGTTTTGGTCTATTTTTGCTTGAGGAAACTTACTTAATCCTTATATTTTCCATCTATTTTCCATTATATCCATCCCATTTTGATGTATTTCATGCATATTCAGGTATTTAATTTTAATTTTGCAATTTCTAAAGTTTTTATGAAAATTTGATTTCAAGTGCAAATTTTGATAGAATCAGAAATTCTCATAATAGCTATGTGGATGATATGTTTTCAGGACACTTGGTCTCGCGTTAGATGCATGGATGGAAATCTGGGGAACTAGGACTAAACTAATTCCACTTGGTTCCGTCAAAACAGGCTTTATTAGGCCCGGTCAAGGCTGGTCAAACATGACTAGTCACCCAGAAAATCCCTAGGAGATAGGGCAGTTTTGTGATTTCATGGGATTGTCCATATTTCTTGGGATGGATTGAATGAATTTGACTTAGATAGATGGATATGATTAGATATTATTGTTAGAGAGACTTTAGATCACTTTGTTTCATAAACTTCTATTTAAGCCAAGACTTTGAAGGCTTATGATATGTAATTTTTGTATAACTTTATGCTGAGACATTTGGATTTTGGAGATTAATTTTAAGAACATTTTCTACTTTCATTTTGTTTTTCATTGATGTGGATGAGTGACTAAAGTTTCAGAATTTGATAGAAACCTCAAGTGTGCAAGGCAAGGGTGGTGGGCCCCCACTCTAAGCTAAGTACACTTCATTATTAGATTAGCTTAATTTCCATGAACTGGTTACTTTAGAATTTGTTTACTTGCTTTGTTTTAGATTTTATTATGAATTAATGTGTGATGATTTATGTTATCGGTGAATCTTAGTTTGTTTATCACTTTAATAAGAAAGGACAAAAATGTGTTCAAGTTGAATTCTCTTTCTATTGAGTTAATAGATCAAAACTAGAATTCATCTTTGTTACATGCAAGCAGTTTCTTTTATGTATTTTTAGTTTTCCAATGATAGCATAATGATGAATGAATTATGATAAAAAAAGCCCAAATATCTCTTAAGTTAAGAGTCTTCTTCATTGTTGATTTATGCATCTTAAGCTATTGTTAATTCATGATTTCTGATTTCTATTCATTAAGTGATAATTGAGAGAGGACACAAATGGATCTCTTAGGTTAAGTGCCACTTCATCTTTCATACATTGCAAATGTGAGTTAGAAATTGTTAATATAGGCTTATATTTGTAATATGTACTTCTTTAGTTCTTCAAAATTCATCTTCTAAGCTTGGCTATACCTGATATCCATAGACTGTGGACTTGCCTCCAAGTTTTACAAACATGGATTGATAATGAATACTTGTGTTAATTTGTGTTAATAAATTATCTCAACATTGCCTGGGAAGGTTTCTCCATTTATTTTCACTAGCTGGACTGTGCCTCCGTCTGTGACCTCCTTAACCATGTATGGTCCCAGCAAATGCATTCTGAATTTTCCCAGAAATTTTTCAAACTTACTGTCATACAACAGTACTAAGTCATTTACCTTGAAGGTGTGCAACTTAATATGGCAATCATGCCAGGCCTTTTCCCGTTGCTTTTGTACCTGCTGATGAAAACCGACCAAGAACCATTTGTCCTCAAGTTCTTCTAATTGCATGATCCTTTCCTCCAGAGATTCGTGGTTCGATCCCTGTGAGCGTTGTTATGCACAGACTAGGTATGATATATTCCATTGGCATGACAAATTCCATGCCATAAACTAACCGAAAAGGTGTTTACCCCGTCAATTTCTTGTACATTGTCCTGTAAGCCCATAGCATCACAGGTACGCACAGGTCCTAATCGCTTCGCTACGCGTTGCACACTTTGGTCAGCACAGTCTCCAGTATTGTTTTGAACGCTTCTACTGTCCCATTGGCTTGTGGGTGATATGGTGTGCTTTTCTGATGATACACTTGGAACTCTTCTGTGAGTGCGCTAATGGTTTCATTTAGGAAATGTGTACCAAGATCACTCATTAAGATTTTTGGATAGCTAAATCGAGTCAACATGTTTTCAAACAAAAATTTCGCAGCTGTAGTGGTCATGCAGTCTTTGACTGGCTGTGCTTCCACCCATCGTGTCAAGTACTCCATTGCGGTGATGATGTAACATGCGCCCATTTTTCCCTGAGGTTTGATCAGTTCCACAAAGTCGATTGCCCATTTCTCAAATAGATGCAGTGTCATTTGTGGATTTAATGGCATCTCATCCCTCCACAATGGTTTTCCAGTTCTTTGAGATATATCGCAGGCTTTACAGTGTGCTTTCGAATCTTGGTGTAGGGTTGGGCAACACAACCCTGCGTGGAGAATATTTTGTGTGGTCACTCATCCAGCATAGTGTCCTCCTATGGCACCCCCATGTGCTTCTGCGAGGATCTAAATTCGTTCAAATTCAGGTACGTATCTTCGCATATTTCATCATTACCCATTTTATATAGGTGCCCCGTGATGACAGAAAAATCTGTTGTGTGTACCACCAATTCCTTCTTCTGTTGGAAAAAGTACTCCTTTGGCACTGTCCCTATTGTCATAAATTGGAGTATATCTTCGAAGTTCCCTTCCACGACACGCATAGAAAAAAGATGAGCATCGGGTAGTCCTTCCTCCAAATTAGTCGGTTCCTCGCCCGTCTCAATACACGACAAGTGATCTGGTCCTGCGTTTAGGCATCTCGACTTTACCACAACTTTAGTCATATTCTTGGAACAATAAGAGCCACCTACATATGCACCTCCCCAACACAGGCTTATTGACCAAGTACTTTAGCGCTGAATGGTCTGGATACATCTTGAAATATCCTCCTAGCAAATAGTGCTAGTATTTTTGGAGTGCGTACACCATCGCCAACCCCTCACACTTGGTGGTGGAATAGTTTTTCTCAGCTTTGGACAATCTCTGACTTACAAACATGATAGGGTGATCCAAGACTTCCCCGCCCTCCTTTGTGAGCACTGCTCCCAACATGATACACGACACATCAACATGGACATGAAACTCCACATCCCATTGAGGGAAGACCAGGATTGGAGTGAAGGCCAATTTCCCTTTTAGGACATCCAGGCTCTTCATGTAATCATCATTCCAACAAAATGTGACATCCTTTTTCAATAGTTTCTCCATCGGCATGGTGATTTGGGCATAGCTTTTGATGAACTTTCTGTAGTATCCCATGTGTCCCAAGGTAGCACGTAGCTGTTTAACACTTCGCGGTGCTTCCAAAGTTAGAATTTCAGAAATCTTCGTAGGGTCCACTATCAGTTCCTGTTTGCAAACCACATGTCCCAACAGGTTCCCAAAGGGAACCAGGAATGTGCACTTCTTCAGGTTCAGTGCAATCTGGTGCCATCGGCAAGTATCCAGCATCAAGCATAAGCTTGCTATGTGGTGCTTAACCAATCCGAAGACAGTCCAATCATCCAGATAGACCTCTAGGAACTTGTGGATGTATTATTTGAATGTAGCAAGAACTATTCATGGAAATATGGTTGGCGTGAACTTCAATCCAAATGGCATAATGGTGTATTGAAAGAAGACCTATTCTGTTGCAAAAAAAATTTTGCTCCTATCTCCCGACGCGATCTTGATCTGGTGGTACCCCGAGAACCCATCCGTGAAAGAGTATGCTTCTTGTCTGCCAACATTTTCCAATACTTCGTCTGTTAATGGTGTCGGGAATAGGTCGTGTACACAGGTGTCATTCAACTCCCTGAGGTCCACGCATATTCTTATCTCGCTCTTCTGCATTTTCTCCTGCACTACCATAGGACTCACCTAGTCGGATTCTTCTACTAGCTCAATAATTCTGGCTGCGAGCATTTTGTCTAGTTCTATGTAGACCTTTTCCTTATACTTCGGATTCCAGTGGTAAGGCCTCTGCTTCACCGACTTCATGTCAGGTTTCAGGGTGATCTTCATCATCCCTAATTTGCCAACGATCCCTTGCTATGGGGTAAAATGCATAGTGTATGGAGAATGAAAACTACCCTCAAAGGCCTTCCCGGGACCTTCGACAGACTGCAAGATTATCTACAGAAGCTACCAAGTTATACACATGTTCATCTATCAAATATAAGTTAACAAAGTATGGAAAGAGGATTACCTCAAGTCTCCTTCTAGATTTGTTTGGAGATCGCTATGTAGCCAAGAAGAACTCCCTCAAAGCCGGCTCCAAATCAATTCCTGCACAAAGGAAAGGCAAACGCAATCACAACATACAATATTGAAAACTAACATATGAATGCACAATGAACATATATTTGCATACAACTAAACCACTCATCTAAACAAGTATTAAAATAAAAAAACTCAATGAACAATGTTATCGACACTATGGAGTAGGGAACACAACTACAGCTCTGTACTAATAATGGAAGAGTGATTACAACCATCCGTTGTATCAGTCTTCCCTTGCCCCTTCTTCTTCTCTCTCTCTCTCTCTTTCAACTCACTTCTTCAAGTGTATGACAATTCACAACAACTTAGTGGGCTATCCTTTCAAATGCTTTGACCTCTTTCACAATTGTTACTGGGAATAGTGTCCACTTAGATCTGCTATTCCCACTAAGACTGGTAGCTATCTTAGAAACAAATAAGTTAAAACTACTTTCATTTTCCTTTATGAAAAATAGGCAAGAGGGGAATAAAGGACACCAACCTTTGTCTTGCGCTTGGTTCCTTGCTCGGTTCCTCTCCTTCTCGATAGCTCTTTGCCACTCCTTCTTTGTCTACACAGCTTCAGAGAGCACCTGTGGAATCAAAGCAACATAATACTATCAAAGAACAGAGATCTATATTCATAAATAACATAGGACCATATATGTATTAACCACACAAATGCATATACAATCAAACATACAAGAATGTGGAGGAAAACTTGAACAACTTTATTAATATCAAGAATACCAAGAGGATTACAACCAATTGTTTTGACCCAGCATCATCCTCCAGCAAGAAAGCCCTTCTTCACCTCAAGTAAAGCTTAGATCACCCAACACTATGAAGTTTCTCCAGAAAACCAACAACACTTCTCTACAAGATACAAGATTCCAGCCTCTGGATCTCTGTGATGAGGGATCCATATATAGATGATTGTAGGGGGGTGAGTCAGCTCCTAGGGTTCTGATTAGTGTCCTCTCTCTAAGAGTTCTTGATTTCACTTGGAGATTGATGATCTCTTACTCATCCCTGGTCGAAAACAGAGAGGCAAGTGTCAGAGAGGAAGCTTCTAGAAGATTCTATGATCTTCCACCTCGCAAACTGTCTCTGCCATTTGTCCATTCTCACCCATCACACCCTACAGAGGGGCCATCTAGTATGCATCGCACCCTTTACACTGGGAAGGTGATATGCATCGCACCCTCTGCACTGGGCATTCAATATGGTCCAGTTTTGACTATTTCTGAGTAGTTTTTTGCGGAGAACTTCTCGGAGATGATGTAATCAACTGACAAATAAACATAGTCTTTGATTGGTCTTGAGATTTTCAACTTCCACCTTGATGGCAACGGCTTTCTTGGGGTGCACCTGCTGTAGCCGTTGTCGTACTGGTTTGACATCTGGATACATCTTAATTTCATGTTCAACTATGCTCAAGTCAATACCTGGAATTTCATCATATGACCAAGCAAAGACATCTCTAAACTCGCGAAAGAGAGCACCATATACTTCCAGTTCTAAAGAAGAACAAGATTTGCCGACATGAATATTCTCTACAACATCTATTTTGGTCGAGATATTTATGGCGATTGTCTCTTCAATATTGGATAGGTTTCTCTCGGAATCCACCGTATTTATAGTCTTCGACAGAAAGTCAAAAACTGAGGGATGGTCTAGGTCGTAGGAATTATCTTCTTTCCAATTCAGAAGATGGGAACGATGGTGGTAATCTTCCCATGGTGCCCTGTCAATCATCTTCGATTGAACGATTCCTTCATTTGTAGAGTGTACTTGTGACCAAGGATCCGAAGGGGTGCCATATTCCTTAGACCTATCTATCCAAACGCTTGATGAGCATTGATACGGGTTTGCCTCCCATGCGGAAAACATTGATTGCTATAATATTTCCAGTGGGCTTAGAGGTAATACCTACAGATGATCCATATTAATATCATTTTCTGACATCTTTTGAATGGAAGATATCATATTGCAAGTTCCCACATTAGCCACTTCCACCAAATTGGTTGGAGGCGATAGGGTAAAAGTTCCCATTAATGTGGGGTCTTTTAGTAGGCCTACTCCATTATTTTGAATCGAATTAGGGCTTCCATGGATCATCGGAATGCTTCCCGTAACTTGTGAACTGTTGGAGAGAAATGTTTGTTGGTTGATGATCGTAATTCCTCCTTGGGAAGGAAATGCAATCTTCCTAAAGTAGGTCGACACAACGGCTGCCATGGCATATATTCAGGGTCTTCCCAGTAGGATGTTGTAATCGAGGTTTCCATTGATAACTTCAACATCAATTTCTATTGTTTTTCCCCCCAGTTCGACTTCCAAGTTACTTAATATCCCATATGGGGTGTATGTTCGTCCATCAAATGCTTTTAATGTCGTTGATGATCGTGACAAGGTTTGCGACCCTAAAGTTTTCCAGCAACTCGTCGACATAATACATGTGGATGCCCCCTCATCAATAATTATTCTATGAACAGTTTTATTGAGGGCTTTCACTTGAATAAGGAAAGCTAATTGAGCTGGTAACTGAGGGTCATATCCTTTTTGATTAAAGGACACAAGATTGGAATCCGTTGGGTCAATCCCACCTATTGCTGATAATAAAGCCTGCTTTTGGGATGGGTAATTTTGCAGTACCTCAAGTGTCGACATCGCGGAGGGCGATTGGGCTAGATCCTCCACTATATTATAGCGTTGTGCTACTCTGGCACGAGGATTAAACGTCGATTTGTGTACTACTCCCTTTGGCGGTTTTATTTTTAATTCAGGAATGATGGGTGGCACAACTTCGGTCGAAGTTGTTGTCGAACTACTAGGTTGATCATTATCCTTGTTTTTCGACATCTGTGGATTCCCGTAATCTTTATTTCTTGTCGATATGAGAGCATTATTTAGTTGCCTTGAAACTGACAACAATAGCACTTGGGATGGGGAAGCATTTTCGCTAGCAACCATATTTGTTCCTGGGTTTGGAAATGGATCAGTCAATACCGCCGAGGTTTTGTGAATTCTTGAAGAATTTTCTAAGTTTGGCTTTATATGGACATTCTCTGGTCCAATGATCCTCATCACATATTAGGCATGGACTTTTTGGTTTCTTATCCCCTAAAGGGTTTGCAGAAGATTTTTCAGGAGACAACTCCTCTTGGTTCTTCTTCTTCCCTTTCGTTTTCTTCTTGCCTCCTGGTTCCTTGGGTTCTTTGCCTTTGTCTGTCGACATGGAATTTACTTCCGAGGCTAGAAGTTCTTCATTTTTGTTTTGACTTGAAACCGTGCGGGCCTTTTTTGATGTAGCCTTTACGGTTTTAGTGCTTGTCATACCTATCACGCCATCGCCGGCATTAGAGTCTTTGTTTGATTTAAGAGGGGGAGGAATGGAAAAATTCCGGTCTAGGAGCATCGGGGATTTTATCGTAGAGCATGCCAGACTGAGTATACATCAAGTCTAGATATTGTGCATGAGCAATGACTTGCTCTTCAGTGACGAATCCTCCCTTTGCCACATATTCTGTAATAGAAGGTAACAATGACTTAATAAACCATTCAACCAATAGCTGATCAGGAACATATGTTTTTACCATTCTACGACAACTTCGCCACTCATGAATATGATCGGATATGTGAGTGGCTGTTGTTTGTTTGAAATTGGTAAGTAGCTCAGTTCCTGTTTCGTACCTTATGGGTAACTGAAAATGGGTTAAAAAAGTTGTGGCTAGGGTACTGAAGTTATCAAACGTAGCTCTAGGCAATTCGATATACCATTTTGCTGCTGGACCAGTTAATGTTCGCTGAAAGAGGCGAAGTCTGATCGAATCATCATTGAGGGTGTTGGATGAACACCATAGATGAAAGGTCATCACATGATTTGACGGGTCTTCACCTGGATTTCCATTAAATTTAGGAATATCAGACGGAAGTTTATGCGGAATCGCCAGCCACCAAGGGGCATAGGCAATTAGATCGTTCGTTAGTCGATTTAGATCTGGTAACTCTAAAGTTGCCACAAAAGGCAACTGTTGATTCAGGCTTGGCTGAGCATACCCAGGATAAGATGGAATTGCCTGAGTAGTTGGTCTTTGCATACCAGCATAATGCATTTGATGCTGGTAACTTTGGTAAGGTTGATGGGTATAACCATTATGATATGATTGATATTGTCCATTTTGATTATAAGGCTGCCCATTACTTGCAAAGACTTGTTGCTTATATCCTTGGTAAGCTTGTTGGAATTGTGGTTGTTGGTATTGCACCAGCCATGGTTGTGAAGCCATGAGTTGTTGTCTAATACTGACTATTTGACCAAGATGGGGGGTGATGGCCCCTGTTTGAACCTGTGTCATTCCACTAGTTGGTGATTGCGGTCATGTCGTAGGCATAAGAGGTTATTGCATTATAACCTGAGAAACCTGAGGTTGGCATACAACTGGAAGCGCTTGTACTTGCGACACTGCCACAATAGCCGGTGTAGTGGGGATATTTGTCATAGGAAAACTTTGTTGCATTGAGTATACAACTCTTGGTTGCTGGGGCAAGATTGGCACCCAACCGGTAGTTGTAATTCCAGCATAACCTAAATTTTGTTGTGAACTCTCGCATGGTGTCCTTTCGAAGAAGGCAATGAAAGGGTATATGGCCCTCCACATGACGGTAATCTAGTATTCAAAGGAATTATTTGCCTTTGGGGACTGAGTTGCCCAAATTAACACTGTGAAGGATCAATTTGTCGAGATTCAATGTAAGAGATTCCAAATACAATTCTAGATGAACAAATGGGAACAGTCCATACTGTCAAAATAGCCCCTGGATGGATTCCATCCAGTGATTGAGAGGTAGTTCGGACAGATGGCATGCCGGCGAACATTGTTGGAGTAGCAGCAGGAATATCTGTCGTTGTTGTGTTGGGTGACACGGTCCTTGATGTCGATGGTTGTTCAGACATATTAAGCCTATCCAAAAGATTCCTTAGCGATTCTTCAGGAACTTCCAATGGCGGGAGAATAACTTATGATGGAGAAGGATATAGGGTGATCCCAGCTCCAAATCGCGTTGGACTGTTAGATGGAGGATCCTCCACAATCTCTTCTATGGCAATCAATCTAGGAGGAAGAGGTAGACCGTCAGGTCCATAAAATATTTCTGGTGCCGAAGAAGATATAAGTTCTACAGCAACAGATGTTTGGGGAGTAACACCTTCCGAATCAGCTATAGATGGAGTCGGTTCAGGAATAGAAGTGTTTACTATCACACTAGGATCAGTGGTAATGTCCTTTTGTTGCTGCGGAATTTCTTTTGTAGAGGCAGGGATACCAGAAATGTTTGGAGTAACTGGAGTCTCCAAGGATGTCGCAGTACTTGCTCCAACTAACCTAGGGGACTTTGATCCGGTCAAACGAGTTCGTTTTGTCCAGAATAGTTTTGTTTTCGAAGTCAATGACGGTTGACTCGTAAGTCTCTGTGAACGATGGGGTTTTCATTGACTTTCTTCCACGATTGTGGATTACTTGATCAACTCAAAATAAAAAAGGGGAAAATGTTTCCGAATTAAATGAATTTTAGACGCTTTGAAACAACCTTTTTTTTCAATTTTTAAGAGTCGATAAAAAGCAAAAGATGACTCTAGTCGCCTTCGATTTTTAATGATCCTGAAGTGACAAGTGCTCAGATGGACCTTTTCCTTTAAGGATTCTGAAAAGGAATGAAAGTGACTTCTCTGGAAATCTAGCTAGATGGATTACCAAACCAATCACAAAACTACAGAATACTTTTTACGGTACGGCAGTCAATCTTCCCAAATGTTGTGTTCAGTGCATTGCGATCGATAGGGCGGTAGACACGGCTTCCTAAAGATAAAGGATATAGCCTATTGTGGTCTCCCAATATATACTCGACGGTACGTGCGAGCACAAGTCCGTACTGGCACTTGTCATCTCAAAGTGGAGGAATCACCCAACCATCAATGAAAACAACAGTTACTAGGTTTTACGACACCGGAATACGTCTCTAGCCTAGACCTCTAGATGTTGTGTGTTAGGTTCCAAAGCATTTTTAGATTCATTAAATTTATTTTATAGTTGATCTTGTTTAAAAATTTTCCTTTCAGGTTCACCACGGGATGTGTATACAATTCCTAAAATGCAGTCTAAGATGATAAACAACTGTTTAATCTTCCTTTTGGCAATGAAAATCCTAGCTACTAAGGAAAGAGAACTTAGGATCTTTCAACAAAGAGCACAGAGCACACACTAAATGCACTGTCCTAAATCAAACCAAGCAGTCTAAATGCAAATGCACATGCATGTATTTTTTTCAGCCTACTTAATGTATAAATGACAAGAAGAACGCTAAGTGCAAATCTGAATTATTTTCAAAGCGACAATACTAACAAATTCCTTTTCAAAATGAAGCGAAGATAAAGACGACACTTTGTGATCTCGAAATGAAAATTGTTTTCGACACTTGAAAAAGAACTTGAATAGCTTTACTAATTCAAATCATATACAAGAGTAATAGTACAATCGACTATCAAGAACAATGGGATTCTCTTCTATGACTGAAAACGACACTTGCGACACTTTCAGATTAAGAAATGACAGTTCGATTACGCTACTTCTTTGTAAAAGAGAACTGAAAATGGCGCACAATACATAAAAACACTTACATTTCTTTGCACAATAGAGGCGGAATGATGGAAGAGAAGGGGGTTTCCACAGAGATATATTGACCACAGACAGCAAAACTCCTGAATAGAACTGAAAAGAGTGAAGAAAAACCAAAGTCTGAAGGTAAAATTAACCTTCCCTGACCATCGCACCTGTCACACAGGGAATCTAGTATGCATCTCACCTACTACACACGGGAAGTGCGATGCATACAAACTGCCTTGAAGGGAGGGTGCAATGGTACCAGTGCAAGACTTTTATCCCGTCTTTGCTCACAATTTGCAGTTCAGTTCAAGGATTTAGACTGAGTAAGTGTTTTTCAGTAAATATAAATCACAGGGGTTGATCTAAGGAGGTTACTAGAGCCACCACTTAGGGAAATTAGAGTGTTTGCAGATTGATTTTTTAAATTATAAACAAAACCCGGAGATAGACTGAAGAAACATTCATCTACTTTGCACTTGCATAGTAAATGCAGTTTGAAGGCTAGCTGGCTTGACTTCAAGCTCTGTCTGTAAGTTTATAAAAACAAACAAAAAATAGACTAACAAACAATCTATTCGCTCCCCAGTGGAGTCGCCATTTTGTTATCGGGAATAGTGTCCACTTAGAGCTGTTATTCCCACTAAGACTGGTAGCTATCTTAGAAACAAACAAGTTAAAACTACTTTCATTTTCCTTTATGAAAAATAGACAAGAGGGGAATAAAGGACACCAACCTTTGTCTTGCACTTGGTTCCTTGCTCGGTTCCTCTCCTTCTCAATAGATCTTTGCCACTCCTTCTTTGTCTACACAGCTTCAGAGAGCACCTGTGGAATCAAAGCAGCATAATACTATCAAAGATAGAGATCTATATTCATAAATAACACAGGACCAGATATGTATTAACCACACAAATGCATATACAATCAAACATACAAGAATGTCGAGGAAAACTTGAATAGCTTTATTAATATCAAGAATAGAAAGAGGATTACAACCAATTATTATGACCCAGCATCATCCTCCAGCAAGAAAGCCCTTCTTCACCTCAAGTAAAGCTTAGATCACCCAACACTATGAAGTTTCTCCAGAAAACCAACAACACTTCTCTACAAGATACAAGATTCCAGCCTCTGGATCTCTGTGATGAGGAATCCATATATAGATGATTGTAGGGAGGTGATTCATCTTCTGGGGTCTTGATTAGTGTCCTCTCTCTGATAGTCCCTGATTCCACTTGGAGAATGATGATCTCTTACTCATCCCTGGTCGAAAACAGAGAGGCAAGTGTCAGAGGGGAAGCTTCTGGAAGATTCCATGATCTTCCACCTCGCAATTTGTCTTTGCCATTTGTCCATTCCCGACCATCGCACCCTACAGAGGGGCCATTCAGTATGCATCACACCTTGTACACTAGGAAGGTGATATGCATCTCACCCTCTGCACTGGGTTTTCAGTATGGTCCAGTTTTGACCATTTCTAAGCAGTTTTTAGTGGAGAACTTCTGGGAGATGATGTAATCAGCTGACCTTGTTCCTTTAGGCAGTGAAGCAACACTTTTAGGGACTTAGGAGCCCTCAGTTTATGGACATTTATGATTGTAGTTGTAGTGCCCAAAAATGTCTATAACAGTTGCCCCCTAAAGCATGAGGTCGTTAATCTTTTTGATGTCGGGTGAAATGCTTTACCATGAGGATCCAAAGTTTTTTCGAGCTGAGAGGCGACCTGTAATAAGATACAATACAATACATTATCTTTACAACATTTTTCATGATCTAGCTGAGGCAGGCATTCCCATGCTTAGCTTTATAAATTCATTTTCATGTACATAGGATAGACAATCATCTATGTGGCAGACTGATGATTCGGACTCATCATCCTTTGATTTGGATGATCATCTGTTCGGCAATGATGTACATTTGATGTCTTTATATTCCTGAATATATCATAGCCCAGCTGGATGAAACTATATCCGGGGTCTTCAAAACTCGTTCAATCTTCACTCGGAGTACAAGTCAATCCATGTGAAAGATGTTCTGGAGTCAAACATGGAAAGACATCGCCTGATTACCAGCCAATGATGTAAGTTGTTAACAAGGGCGAGAGGAATCACCAATAATGACAAAGACCCTCAAGGTACTACAGCACAATTTGCGTGGTGTGAAAAAGGACTTGGCATCAAACACCATGCAAAATATCTCGGTCGAAGACCATTAATGTAAACCTGTCGCCGAAAGTGAGAAACTTGCCATTGAGGCATGCAAGCTTCAAAGTACTGAAAGGGTTGTTCCTAAGTCAACTTCTTGGATAATGAGCTGATGTCGATAATAAGTGACTCGTTGTAGGAGGGCCTTAATGAATCCCACATCTACGACACGGAACAAAGAAAATGATTTTGGAGGTGAAAACGATCTGACAATACAGGGTTCAGGGTGGCAGTCATGAAAGGATGGAGCATGAATGTATTACAGTGGGTGAGACACAGACGAATTGTCTGAATGACTTCTCTTGGACATATCCGCGACACTGACAATGGATTGGTAGTGTTAACCCCAAATATGGATGGTGTGACAGACCAATGGTGATGACCAGTGAACGGAACAACCCAAACCGGCTTGGATGTGGAAGGAAAGTGTCATGTTCAAGAGCGACTTGCTACCAATAAAGATTTTTCAAGTTTTCTTCCCAACTTTCCCCAGTCGTTGCTGACCAGTACCTCTTTATTTTTTTCAAGCTTGAGGAGGATAACATATGCTTGTTCTATAATCCGCCCTTCGGGTGAACCTGTCGCTATATTTTAGCGAGCCTAATGATAGTGAAACTCGTTCTCGTCCATTTGGACGAGTTTGTCACTATTCGGTTTTAACGAGTTTAACAACAAAGATAACTCGGTCCTTTTCAATTTTAGAGAGTCTGAAAGGGACGAAAAGGAGATTCCAAATATTCTTCTTCATCATATAATCCCATAAGTCCAAAAAAGCGTAAAATAATATGAAAGGGATGAAATTTCAATAGTTTTAACGAGCCGAACAAGACAAGCGCTCGATCTTTTTGTGTAATAATCCCTCAGGTCCAAAAAGATTAAAATCTAGAGGAGGGATGACACTTCCAATGACCTTAACGAGCCAGAGAGGCCAATCGCTCAGAAATCTTTTCATATTTTATGAGTCGGTTGAAAAGAGCTTAAAGGAGACTCGTTTTCGAGGAACGAGTGATGATTTCGGGTAACAACTGATTCCAAGTAAGGTTTGGAATTTTCCAATCATGGCAGTGTCACAAGGATGGCTAATAGAATCACTCTTCGCAGATGTTCCTCGAAAGGGTAAACAATCATATGGAGGT
>APFE030598613.1:346197-373062 GCA_000404065.3 Pinus taeda
TCTCTGATAGTTCTTGATTCCACTTGGAGATTGATGATCTCTTACTCATCCCTGGTCGAAAACAGAGAAGCAAGTGTCAGAGAGGAAGCTTCTGGAAGATTCTATGATCTTCCACCTCGCAAACTGTCTCTGCCATTTGTCCATTCTCACCCATCGCAACCTACAGAGGGGCCATCCAGTATGCATCGCACCCTTCACACTAGGAAGGTGATATGCATCGCACCCTCTGCACTGGGCATTCAGTATGGTTCAGTTTTGACTATTTCTGAGCAGTTGTTTGCGGAGAACTTTTGGGAGATGATGTAATCAGCTGCCCTTGTTCCTTTAGGTAGTGAAGCAACACTTTTAGGGACTTAGGAGCCCTCATTTTATGGACATTTATGATTGGGGTTGCAGTGCCCAAAAATGTCTATAACAACGATAACCCTCACTTTGCTTATATAGAAATTGAGTTAGGGTTTCCAAGCTCCTCCTAGAGTTCACTAGGGAAAAAGAAATGAGCTTGCTCCACTTTTCAGCTCTTTCCCATTTGCCTTCTTTTCTTAGATTAGAAATACTTCAAATATCTTGATTTTGGATGTTTCCTTACTTTTCTTGAGCAAATTTAGGGATAAATATCTAGATATTTGTGAGTCAATTCGTTGGCTTGACCCATTGAACTTCTCTTAGTTTCACTAATGCTGCCCCTTCACTAGTAACATTAGTTAGTGGGGTCACTAACGCTCCCTTAGGCTTGGTAACAAGCTTTATAAAGAAGGTTTTCAATGTGCAACCAGCGTTAGTGTGGAATCAAGGCCTACAATTATGTTCTTTGCTTCAGTCATCCTGTCTTTCACCTCTGAGTTGATGAGGAGGTCATTTTGTTGTATAATCGATGCCCCATAAAGTATGAGATCAGAGGCAAAGATGATGGCTGATATACTTTATTAAAATTGTATTTTTTCCTGTCAAAATTTTGTAGAGAGAGAGAAGCTTTAGGCGGCAAGGAAAACTTGATACAACACATATATATAAGACTGCTAAAATCATGTCCTGAGTCAGGCATTCCCATACTCAGTAGCTATGGCAGAGTAATTTTCTCCAAAGAGATATAACAAGTCTGGATGTCGATAAGCACAATATAGATCCAGTGTCATAATAGAATCATCCTGAAACAACTGTCTCCAAAAAAAAATATTTGCAACTTGGGAGAGGAAACAAGGCTAAATTATGCAATCCTCTACCCAAGGTCTTGATTTCCGCTTCACCGAACAACATAGATCGATAAATGTGAAAAATATGTTTTGATGTCAAACATGCACAAAATCATTCGATTACCAGTCAATAATGGAGAGCGTTAACAGATGCGAGGAAGGCAATCGATAGTGGTGATGGTCTCCAAGATGCACACTACAAACTAGCAAGTGTGAAAGATTTCTTTGTTGTCGAACACCCGTAGAATCGCTTAATCAGGAGCCAATAATAAGAACCCTTGATCAAACACAAGGAAACCTACCACTAATGTTTGAAAGTACCAAGGCATTGAATGTTTTTCTAGGTTATCTTCCTAGATAGAGTATTGAAGTCGATAGAAAGAAACCTATCGAAAGGTAGGCAATGATGTGTCCTACATCAATCGACATGAAACGGGACAAGAATGATTTTGTTTTTTGAGGAATCTTTTGAGCATTTGGGTCTAAACAATGAAGGGCATGATGAAAGGATATGTTTGATCAGCTGATGGAGGAAACAAATGGGTAACCCTTGAACAATAGAAGGCACAACAACGGTTTTAACCAAACAACACTAGACTCATGAACACTATAGAGTGTTAGGATACAGAGACACAATTACATCAGGGTATATAGGTTAAAACTCATAGAATGGTAGGTTTCATATTGACAGGCTATCAAAAGGAAGGTTTATCTAAGGGAGTTCCATGTTCAAGGGAATGACTACTACCAAACCACGCTTTCTAATACGGAATGCAGTGGTAATGTCCACTTTCCCCGTCTGATTAATTTAATGAGTCCAGACTGGTAAACTCATCGATATTTTCATGTTTAAAGAGTCTGAAAAGGATCATAAAAAAGAACTACTCTTTGCCCTATCTGATTAGTTTAATGAGTCCAGACAGGGAAACTCGTCAATTTTTTCATGTTTTAAGATTCTGAAAAGTATCGTAAAAAGACTGACTCTATATCTTGTCTGTGTAATTTAAAGAGTCTAGACTAGACAACTCAATGGTCTTTTCATATTTATAGAGTCTGAAAAGATCATAAAGAGAGACTCCATGGTGGTCCCTTTGTCATAGTTGTTAACCGAGTGCAACAAAAGGTTAATAGTATACCCGGATCGGTTACTTTTGTGTAAGTTAATCTATTGAACCTGAATAAAGAGAAGCCTATTTTCAATAGATGTTGACCTCATTTTGTTACGAGTATGAGGCGATGGACTAAACTCGTTTTTCTTCGTGAATTTTTAATGAGTCACGCGACGACAAACTCAATACCTTCATCAAAATTTGTAATGAGTGAAATGAAGAAAACTCAAGGTATCTTTTTCAGTTTAATGAGCGATAAAAAGAGGGAAAATAATGGCTCATCCCTTCTTCATAGTTTTATGAGCTTGAAGGAGGGGAAAAACTCAAGGATTTTTCGATTTAAGAGCGAGAAACGGTCCCAAAAAAGAAAGTGCTCTTGCTGCTGCCGTATATTTTTAACAAGCCCGGTAACAAAAACTCAGGATTTTTCAGTTTAATGGGCGAGAAAAGTACCTAAAAGAATGCTTGGGTCATCTTCATCAAGTTGAATGAGCAAAAAGACTAAGCTCGGCATTTTTTCAGTTTAAAGAGCGAGAAAAAAGTGCCTAAAAAGAATGCTCCTTTAGTCTTTTTCAGTTTATGAGCTGGAAAAGGATCAAAAAAGAGTTGCTCAGAGCATTGTTGTATGAATTTAACTAGCACAATGATGAAAACTCGGAGATGTTTCTATTTTTTAAAGAGCAATAATATATCACAAAAAGTGCTCTAACTATCATTGCATAGATTTAACGAGCTCAATGATAAAAACTCGTAGATGTTTATATTTTTTAAAGAGTAATAAAATATCTCAAAAAGTGCTTTATCTATTCTTCATTGTAGTATTTTAATGAGCCCAAAGAAGGAGACTCAAGGTTTTTCATATTAACGATCAAGAAAAATACCATAAAAAGAATGCTCAATCTTCTTCATGGTAGTTTAATGAGCCTGAAGAAGGAGACTTGAGGATTTTTCAGATTAACGAGAAAGAAAAATACCATAAAAATAATGCTCGGTCTTTCTTGATCTCATGCTTGACATTATAAGGGTATATGCCATGCATTTCCTCATAAGACCGAGGAAAAACATCGCGAAAATCCTTAACAGGGCAAGTGAAGCTCACAATTTCCTCAAGATTGCGATTGGCTCTAATCTGTATATTTTCCATGATGCCTGTCATGACAGAAATATCGAGCAATGTTTTTGAAATATTTCCCGTGTTTCCTTCCAAATCCACAGGTTTGATAGTCGTATATGGTGAGGAAACGATTTCATGTGCGTCAGGTGACAGGATTTGAAGAGGCATCATGTCCGAATCAGATAACGAAACATGATGGTGTGAGTCCTCCCAAGGTTGCTCTTTTAAACTCGTGATCTCTCTAATAGCTTCGTCCTTAGGTAGGAATTGATTGAGTGGATCGAAAGAAGGATCGGTTATGGGAGGGGCTGTGGAACCGTTGGCCGAAACCAAAGTGACCGGAGATTTGGATGAAATTTGAATGGGTTCGTAGGCCAATTCAGCTGGTAACAACGGCATTTTTTCTCCATATGTGCCAATATTTGAAGGAGCTGGTAGGATCCATGGATTGGTCTATTCATGAGGAAAAGATGAAAGCATGTTGACCGATTGTGAAACCTTAAGTGGCTGAAGAGGAAAACATCCCATGAGGGAAGAAGCCTTCAGTAGACCGGTACCTAAACTAACATAAGAGTCAGTTCCACCTCCTACTAGGGGTACGGAGCCACTTGGTAATGGTGAATAATCAGGGATGCAGAAAGACAACTGATCTACTATAACTACCTTTCCATCCAATGGGAATTGGATGATGCGAAAGATAGTAGATACGACGGCCATCATGGCATATGTCCAACTGCGACCCAACAAGAGATTATAGTTGAGTTTTCTGTCTACGACTTCTACGTCTACCATTATGATTTTCCCAGCCAAAGTGATGGGAAAACTGGCTAGGTATCCTTTTGATATAAAGGTGTGGCCATTGAAAGCTTTTAGGGAGTTCGATGGCAAGTATAGGGTTAGGAAACCCAGGGCGAGCCAACATTAAGCCGACATGACGCAGGTAGAATCACCTTTGTCGATGACAGTGCTATGTGTTAGGTGTGGAGCATGATTATCTTTTGTATTCAAAGGTTCAGCTCGATGTATACCCTAGGAAGACTATACACCCCTCCATGCGAGGGGGACTTGTCCCCCCCACGGGGGTTCAGGGGTAGCGCCTCCGAAGCTAGAAATAGATGTAAAATTACCTTGTAAAAGTCTAGCAATTTCTAGTCAATCTGGGTCGTTCATTAGGCAGATGATCTGACGGTAGAAGTTATGTTTAATTTAGGGTTTTTTTCCCTCACTATATATGAGGTAATTGTATTGCGTCTATATAGATCTGTATTTTGAGTGAGGAAGAGAGAGGAGATTGAGAGCAAAGAGGGTGTTACAGCAGATCTGCTATAGGTTGTATCTCTTCAGTTTGTTGGATAATATAATAAAAGAAGGACTGGCTATTTCTCCGTGGATGTAGCCCAAACTGGGTGAACCACGTATATCAGTGTCTCTCTTGTTTTATGCATTTTCTGTGTTTATATTTCTGTAATATTTTATGCGTTCCATTGCTCCATAATATATAAATTCTAATAACTCGTATCAGAGCCAAAGGTCTGTTTGGCTGATAAACTCGCAGGAGAGAAGGGTTCCTGGTTCGAGTGGGAGCAATGGCGGAAGATGGTAGGTTTAGGGTCGAAAAATTTAACGGTCAAAATAACCAATTATAGAAGATGCAAATGGAAGATTATATGTATCAGAGAGATTTGCACCTACCATTGAGTGGAAAGACAAAGAAGCCGACGAGTATGACAGACACAGAATGGGATATTCTCGATAGAATGACACTTGGAACAATATGGCTGTGCCTAGCGCCTTTGGTAGCATTTAATATTTCAAAGGAAACGACAACATAGGGTTTAATGTTGGCACTCGCCAAACTATATAAAAAACCCTCGGCCTCAAATAAGGTATTTCTTATGAAGCGTTTATTTAATATGAAGATGTCAGAAGGTGGATCTGTTGCAGACCATTTAAATTATTTTAATATAGTTACAAGTCAGTTAAGTTCTGTAGGGGTAAATTTTCATGATGAAGTTAGGGCTCTGTTATTTCTGTGCTCATTGCCAGAAAGTTGGAATGGTTTAGTTATGTCCATTAGTAACTCTGTCTCTAGATCTAGTACTTTAAAATTTGATGATGTTGTCGGTGCAATCCTTAGCTTGGAAATGTGATAGAAAATCTTCGGTGAGACATCAAGTAATGCTTTGAGTGCAGATTCTAGGGGAAGAAAAATGGAAAGAGGAAAGAGCTCAGGATATCGTAGTAAATCAAGGAAAGGCAGATCCAAGTCTAGATCAGGGATAGTGTGCTGGAAATGCGGAAAGAAAGGACACCTAAATAAAGACTGTAGATCTCGGAAGGGAAAAGAAGGAGATGCATAGCAAGAAAACAATCATGAAGCAAATGTGATAGGTGAGGTGTTACAAGATGTTTTGATTCTTTCTTTCGAAAATATTACTAATTCTTGGGTCGTAGATTCATGGGCCTCATTCCATGCCACACCTGATAAGAAAAATTTTCATGAATATGTTCAAGAAGATTTTGGACAAGTTCGTTTGGGTGATGATAAACCCTATAAAATTGTTGGAATGGGTAAGGTTCTTGTAAAATAGCAGAATGGAAACCAATGGTTACTAAAGGAGGTAAGGCATGTTCCAGATCTGAATAAAAATCTGATTTCAAAAGGGCAGTTAGGCGGTGAAGGTTGTGTGACAAATTTCATATATAAAGCTCGGAAGGTCACCAAAGGAACCCTGGTAATAGAAAAAGGTGAAAAGGTTGGTATATTGTATTTATGCAATGGTATTTCTAACTCTATTAATGCTTTAACTTCCAAAGGAGCAGATGCAACATTATGGCATCATAGGCTCAGACACATGAGTGAAAAGGAGATGAAGATTCTTCCTCAAGGAATTTGTTGTTGGGTTTGAAGAATGTTGATTTGGACTTCTGTGAGAATTGCATTTATGGAAAACAGAAGAGAGTCATATTCCTTAAAGTTAGAAAAGAAAAGAAGATCGAAAAATTAGAGCTTGTGCATACAGATGTATGGGGACCTGCTCAGGTATCATCTCTTGGTGGCTCTCGTTATTATGTTACTTTTATTGATGATGCAACTAGAAAAACTTGGATTTATTGTATTAAGAATAAATCTGATGTATTTGATACTTTTAAGAAATGGAAAGCTTTGGTTGAGATTGAGACGGGAAAGAAATTGAAGTGTCTTAGATCAGACAATGGAGGTGAATATTGCAGCAAAGAGTTTGATAAGTACTGTTCATAGCATGGAATTCGCAGACAGAAAACAGTTCCAAGAACACCACAAGAAAATGGTGTGTCAGAAAGGATGAACAGGACAATCATGGAGCGTGCAAGGTGCATGAGATTGGATGCAGGATTGCCTTTACAGTTTTGGGCAGATGCTGTAGATACTGCTGTTTATCTAATAAACAGAGGGCCTTCAAGTTCCTTGGATGGTGGTGTTCCAGGGGAAGCATGGACAGGTAAAAAGGTAAACTACTCTATTTTAAAGCCTTTTGGTTGTGAGGCCTTTGTCCATATTGATAAAGAAAATAGAACAAAGCTTGAGGCAAAGTCAAAGAAATGTACCTTTATTGGATATGGTGTTAATGATTTTGGTTATGGCTTATATGATTATGAAAATCACAAAATCATTAGGAGCAGAGATGTAATATTCAATGAAAAGGTCTTGTATAAGAATCAGTTGCAGGAAAAGAAACAAGAAAAGGAAAACAAGGAATATGCAGTTCTTGATGAAATCACTGAAAAAGTAAAGGCGCTTGAAAATAATAATAATAATCAACAACCACAACAACAGCAACCATCACAACTACAACAGGCACCCCAAACACCTGAAAGTGGTGTTAGAAGATCTACCGGGATAAGTAGACCCCCTGAACGATACTCTCCTTCATTATATTATTTATTGTTGATTGATTCTGGTGAACCCGAATGTTATGAAGAAGCAATGCATGTTGAAAGTAGGAAGAAGTGGGAGGTAGCCATGGAAGAAGAGATGGACTCCTTAATGCATAACCGGATTTGGGATTTAGTCAGGTTGCCTGCAGGAAAAACTACATTGAAGAATAAATGGCTTTACAGGTTGAACGAAGAAGATGGAGGAAAACAGAGGTACAAAGCTAGACTTGTGGTGAAGGGGTTTGCACAGAAGAAAGGTATTGATTTTGATGAAATATTTTCTCCTGTCTTTAAAATGACTTCAATCAGAACTATTTTAAGTCTTGTAGCAGCTGAAGATTTGCATCTTGAGCAGTTAGATGTAACGACAACCTTTCTCCATGGGGATTTGGAGGAAGAGATATATATGCAGCAGCTACAAGGATATGAAGTGAAAGGGAAGGATAAACTTGTGTGCCGGGTTGAAGAAGAGCTTGTATGGCTTAAAACAGGCTCCAAGGCAGTGGTATCTAAAATTTGACAAGTTTATGTCTGAACAAGGTTATACTAGATGTCACTCTGATCATTGTGTTTATCTGAAAAAGCAAAATGATGGCAGTTATATTATATTGTTATTGTATGTAGATGACATGCTTGTTGCAGGATCTAACATGCAGGAAATAAATGTGCTGAAAAGAAAATTGGAAAATTCATTTGCAATGAAGGATTTGGGTGCTGCAAAACAAATCCTTGGTATGAGAATAACTAGAGACAGGAAGAATCGCAAATTAACATTGTCCCAAAGTGAGTACATAGAAAAGGTGTTGAAAAGGTTTAATATGCAAAATGAAAAACCAGTTGGTATACCTTTGGCTAGCCATTTCAAAATAAGTAAGGAGGCGTGTACCAAGACTCGGGAATAAATGGCTCATATGTCTAAAGTTCCATATGCATCAGCAGTTGGAAGCTTAATGTATGCAATGGTCTGCACAAGGCCTAATATTTCACATGTAGTGGGATTTGTAAGCAAGTACATGAACAATCCAAGAAAAGAACATTGGATGGTAGTGAAGTGGATTCTCAGGTATTTGAGAGGTACCACAAATCAAGCATTATGCTTTGGTGGTTCAAACATTTGTCTACAGGGATATGTTGATGCAGATATGGCAGGTGATAGAGATAACAGGAGGAGCACTACAGGATATGTATTTACTGTAGGTGGAATAGTTGTTAGTTGGGTTTCAAAAATCTAAAGTGTTGTTTCTCTTTCAACAACAGAAGCAGAGTATGTTGCTGCTACAAAGGCTAGTAAAGAAATGGTTTGGTTACAAAGGTTTCTAGATGAATTGGGTAAAAAAATGGAGTTGGGCAGGTTATACAGTGACAACCAGAATGCCATACATCTTGCAAAGAACTCTTCATTTCATTCCAAGACTAAACATATATAGCTCAAGTACCATTTCATATGGTCAACATTGGAAGATGGACAGTTGAAGCTGGAAAAGATACACACCAACCAGAATCCTGCAGACATGTTAACAAAAGTTGTAACCAGGGCGAAACTGAGAATCTGCTCAGTTTCAATTGGTCTTCAAGTATGCTGAAGAAGATGAGAAACGACCAGGTCCAAAGTGGAGTCATTGTCTAGCAAATGAAGCAGCGGTGGAGTTGCTATAATCAGTCTCCAAGTGGGAGATTGTTGGGTGTGGAGCCTGGTTATCTTCTGTATTCAAAGGTTTCAGCTGGATGTATACCCCAGGAAGACTATACACACCCCCATGTGGGGGGTGCAGGGGCCAGCGGTCCCCCGGTTGGGGTTCGGGGGTAGCGCCCTCGAAGCTAAAAATAGATGTAAAATTACCTTGTAAAAGTCTAGTAATTTCTAGTCAATCTGGGCCGTTCACTAGGCGCATGATCTGAACGCAGAAGTTATATTTAATTTAGGGTTTTTTTCCCTAGAAGGCAACCCCTCACTATATATGAGGGAATTGTATTGCGTCTATATAGATCTGTATTCTGACTGAGGAAGCGAGAGGAGATTGAGAGACAAGAGGGTGTTACAGCAGATCTGCTGTAGGTTGTATCTCTTCAGTTTGCTAGATAATATAATAAAAGAAGGACTGGCTATTTCTCCATGGATGTAGCCCAAACTGGGTGAACCATGTATATTTGTGTCTCTCTTGTTTTATGCATTTTTTGTGTTTATATTTCTACAATATTTTGTGTTCCATTGCTCCGTAATGTATAATTTCTAACACTATGTATACCTTTACCTTTAGAAGTTATATGCACCTGGAATGCAAGCTGGTGAGAAAGGGGAGGTTTACACTTGTCCATGTTGAAAATAGCAAGCATGGAATCCATTGGGTCAATACCTCCAATAGCCAAAAGCAAAGCTTTCTGTTGCATGGGGCATGTTTGTAATACTTCGAGTGCCGACATAGCTGATGGCACTTGTGCCAAATCCTCTACGATGTTGTAGTGTTGGGTGACACATGTAGATGTATTGTGCATTGTGTGTCGAAGTGCCCTTTTGGGGGTCTAATTACAAAGTCCTCAACTGGCCTTTCGTTATGCAAATCTTTGGGCAGCGATGGGTTTTGACCTGAGGATGGTTTTGCTGCCAGAGCGACAGGAGCTCCATAAGGTTTGGCTCTTATGGCAATTTCTACCATTTCAAATGTGAAAATGGTAGAAGATCCTTCACCATCTGAAGGATGTTATGAACCATCGTTGCCCCTTGACATGGGTTGTTGTTGGTTTGCAATAAGATTTTGCTGTTGTTGAGTGGGAAAAGGATTCCTAAGGACAGCGGGGGTCTTACTAGTATCTCTTTTGGCAAGGTAATCTGTGCATTCTTGAAGACGCAGACAATGCTAGGTTACGTGGTCTTCAGCACAGAGTTTGCAAGGAAATCTGGCGGGTGTATCCTTCTCATCATCAGTAGGCGCAGCGGCCTTCTGTTTTGGGTTGGGCTACTTGGGTGGCTACTCTTCAGAAGGAGTGGTATTTTTCTTATTCTTCTTTTTCTTACCACTGGGATTTTGTGTAGATTGCACAGAGTTTATCGCAGTGGCAGGAAGAGCAGTCGTATTGGTAGAGGGGTCCACTACCATCTTGGCAATGGAACCACTGAGTTGTTTTAGAACGATCCCAGAAGTTGTGTCGACAATCCCATCGGCGTGCACTCTGGGGTGCTAAGTGGCGGAAGCATTGGGGTTACCAGGAGCATTAGGGATTATGTCGTAAATAGTGCTAGACTATGAATATATCAAATCTAAGTGCTGGGCATGACGTATGGATTGGTCGTCTATGACCACACCACCTAGAGCGACATCTCTAGTGATTTGTGGAAGTAAGGACCTACAGAACCAATCTATTAAGAGAAAATCTGGGATGGGATCTTTGACTAACCTCTGCCTACGTCTCCATTCATGAATAGGATTGGAGATGTGGGTGGTGGCATCCTGACAAAATGATGTGAGGAGCTCTGTCCCAGTCTCATAGCGGATAGGTAAATGGAAGTGCTTTATGAATTCCATCGCTAAAGCATCAAAGGTATTTACTGACATGCGTGGTAACTCAATATACCATTTTGCTACATTGTCAGTGAGGGTGCAGGGGAAAAGATGTAACCAGACACTATCATCCACCATAGAGTTTGAAACACACTAGAGACAGTAGGTGGTGATATGGGTGCCTAGATCCTCCCCTTGCTTTCCATCGAACTTTGGGATGTCCATTGGTATTTTATGCGGGATTGATTGCCATTGTAAGTTGTGATAGATGGGGTCATTTGTCAACTTGTATAAGTTGGGGATATCCAACGTTGCCAAAAACAGCAGAGAGTTAGGTGCCCCTAAATTGGACCATGGTGATGATGGATGACTTGAGGAGCTTTGTGCTCCTCCCACCATTTGGTTCCCCATAGTGTACATGGGTTGCGCGGTGTAGCAGCTTCTTTACGGTATGGTGTTGTAGAGTGGATTTCCATGAGGATTTTGATACTGGGGTATGAAATTGCCCCTAGTATAAGCGATGCCCCCTTGACTCATTTGAGTATGTGAGTAGGGTGCCCCCTTGACTCATTTGAGTATGTGAGTAGGGTGCCCCCTTGACTCATTTGAGTATGTGAGTAGGGTGCCCCCATGGACTAGTTGGGAACCCCTTGTGGATTCCCGCCTGACACAGAACTGACCATTTGGCCTTGATTGACAGAGGGGACACTCATGTCAATTAGCGACTAACCATGCATGCCTGAGAATGGAGGGGGAACTGTTATGTTCCCTACCGGCATGTGCATATTGGGAACCCCCCCAGGTATATGAGTCTAGGGGTTAGAACTGTACATTGGCGGCCGACCATATTGTTGGTAAATGGGAACCACGCCCATAGTGCCGCATTGAGTGTTATAAGGAGCACTATATGTGGCACTTGTCGAAGGTATGCAGTGTGGCACCATAGGGGTGGAACCTGGAATCTGCTGGGTTCCACTCATAGAGGGTGTCGTGTGAGTGGTTGTACCTGGGACAAACAAGATAGCAGGATTCGCCATTACCGGTGTTGTGGAGACTATCAATTGGGGGAGTGGTGAAGGACCAAAAGTGTCCCTAAAGTTCCACAACCTGTTAGTCATCGACTGGATAGATGGAAATGTTCCCACTACCGAAGGAGGAAGTACTGGTGCCACTAGAATCAAGAGTGTGTCCAACTGACTTGTGAGCGGAGAGTTAAAATGAGGAATAAATCCTTCCGTGAAGAAATCCTCTTGGAAACTTGAATTGTCAGTTGTCCAAATAGATCTCGTGTGAAATCTGGGAGACTGATTCCCCAAACATGGGTAATTCGGTTCATTGGAGCTTGGCGGATCCTCTACAATGTATGGAGGAAGTCCTAACAATCGTCTAGAGTGACGAAGAGGGTCAGATGTAGCGACGGTGACCATTAATTTTATTAAGAAATTTTATTGTGATGTTCGTTAAAGTCTCAAAATGATAACACTCGGGTACCTAATATAAAAAATACACTAAGTCTATCAATCAGCAAATAGAGGGAAAATACTTTGTTTGATAAGCACCAATCACCGGAGATGAAACTTGGTATCTCAATGAATAATAGAGAAGGATGGCTAGATGTATAGTTAGTTTACCTTAGAGCTTCACTCGAACCTCGGATTGAGGGGCCAAGTACTCTCGTGAAGAGGAGCACCCTCCCAAAAACTAAAGACAAAGTAGATATGTCTGTGTTAGGTACCAGGACAGCCCGTCCCAGTCACCTTGTGTAAGTCCCTATAAGTTTGGCCACTAGAGATACCTCAAATCATAGACATCACCAGGGGGGACATAGTCGTAGACAACACACAGTGTGGGCAGGATACCTGAGTCACCGACTCAGTTCCGAAATCCTCGAAGGGACCCCCAGTACATAGAATTCCCAAAGGATTTGTAAGAGAAGGCATGCTACCTTCAATTACAGTCCGATGTTGTCTCGTATTTTGCTCAGTTGTTAGTGGAGTGGTCTTGGTAATATGAGTGTAGAAGGAATTTTTTGCTCGTTAACGACACTAGTTTTGGTTTTCAACTCTGGGTAGTTCACTCACATGCTTATCCCAAGATCCTAGCCTAGCTAATGTTGGTTTGCTCAAAAGAGTAACTGATTGATTTTAATGTAAATTTTGTGTGTACTTGATTATTTGTCTTTAGTAGGGGTGTTGACATATGAAATATGGTGAGACTCTTGACTCAATAAATCATGCAAAAAAAATGCTTTGAGAAATTCTTTTAATTTGATGCAAACAAGCCTTATTCTACATATTCATATTTTTCACATATTCATAGTTTCGCTTGTGCATCTATAGCCTTTCAACACATGCATAACCAAAATATTCTTTTCCAATATTTCCTAACAACTACTGAAAACCAAAATGAAGCAACTCACAACTATTTAAACAGAAGGATGAATACAAAATATCAGTCTTTCTTTCAGAAAAAATGTTTTTTAAGAGAGAAAAGCCAAAACGTTTTCCTAAAAATAAATTTCTAGGACACCAATTTTGCTGACATAATACAGTTACAGATCTTATTTCAGCCCATGAGAAGATTTTCCATCCCTTTTTGTCCACATATACTACTGGAAATGAAGGCAAAGGGAGAGTAACACTTTGTAGCAGTGGTTACAGAGAGTTAGTAGGGTCATTGATTCTCCCTGTACATAGGCACAATGCTTTATAAAGCTCTGTGTAGCTTGGTAACCTGCGTTAGTGTGGGAAATCTTGCACAACAAGGGTTTCCAAGATCAGTTTCTAAGATGAATGTATACTAGTAGGATGCAGCAAGATATTTGCTAGATCAGAAAAAGGATTGTTGAAGAATAGGGAGCTCTTAGAAAGAAGAGAGAACAGAGAAGAGTCTGGGTAAACTGGGAACTAGATGTATAGTCCCCAGCAGAGTCACCAATTCTACTATGGGGTAAAATGCACGATGTATAGAGAATGAAAACTACCCTCAAATGCCTTCCCAGGACCTTCAACATACTGTAAGATTATCTTCAAAAACTACCAAGTTATACACATGTTCATCTATCAAATATAAGTTAACAAAGTATGGAAAGAGGATTACCTCAAGTCTCCTTCTAGATTTGTTTGGAGATCACTATGTAGCCAAGAAGAACTCCCTCAAAGCCAACTCCAAATCAATTCCTGCACAAAGGAAAGGCAAACACAATCACAGCATACAATCTTGAAAGCTAATATATGAATGCGCAATGAACATCTATTTGCATACAACTAAACCACTCATCTAAACAAGTATCAAAATGAACAACTCAATGAACAATGTTATTGACACAATGGAGTAGGGAACACAATTGCCGTTCTATATTAATAATGGAAGAGTGATTGCAAGCATCTGTTGTATCAGTCTTCTCTTGCCCCTTCTTCTTCTCTCTCTCTCTCTCTTTCAGCTCACTCCCTCAACTGTATGACAGTTCACAACAACTTAGTGGGCTATCCTTTCAAATGCTCTAACCTCTTTCACAATAACCCTCACTTTGCTTATATAGTAGTCGAGTTAGGGTTGCCAAGCTCCTCCTAGAGTTCACTAGGGCAAAAGCAATGAACTTGCTCCACTTTTCAGCTCTTTCCCATTTGCCTTCATTTCTTAAATTAGAAATCCTCCAAATATCTTGATTTTGGATGTTTCCTTGCTTTTCTTGAGCAAATTTAGGGATAAATATCTAGATATTTGTGAGTCAATTCATTGGCTTAACCCATTGAACTTCTCTTAGTTTCACTAATGCTGCCCTTCACTAGTAACATGAGTTAGTGGGGTCACTAACGCTCCCTTAGGCTTGGTATCAATCTTTATAAAGCAGGCTTTTAGTGTGCAACCAGCGTTAGTGTGGAATCAAGGCCTGCAATTCTGGTCTTTGCTTCAGTCATCCTGTCTTTCACCTCTGAGTTGACGAGGAGTTCATTTTGTTGTATAACATCCCTTTTGAGTCCGTAATCTTGGTCGGGAATAAGTCTTGGTACTCGTGGAGTAACTCAGAAACCTTGTCCACTATGGCATCATCCCAATAGTCACCAAGCATTGCATACTTGGGTTCAGCCTCCGTCACAATATTTACCTGCTTCATTTTTAGTGGCATGATGATGTCAGGGTCTTCAATCAATGGTCCTCAAACCTTGCGATAGCCTTCAGTTTCTGGGATGTTAATTTTCCATGGATCCTTATCATCCTCCTCAATATTTACATTATAACACTCCAGTGCACAGCTGAACTGGGTCACCCATTCCAGTTGAAGCACTTTCATTGGTTCCTGGGGTATTTTGAAGGTAGCTGCTTTTACTGCTTGTAGCGCATCATCAACAGTGTCCAACCAACGATCTTCAAACATGAAGGTTAACAGGAACCCTTCGCGCAAGATATCCCATTTGCTCATGCCATGGTGGAGCTCTATCTCAGTATACCAATTCATGGGTATGACATCCAGGGTATGACAAAACAAATGTACACATTCAGGTTGTGGCTCTTCCCCGTAGACCTTGGTCCATTTCGCGGGGTACGCACATGGATCATCCCGTCCGTCATACTTGTCTGTTATCCGCATATGCGGTTTCCCAAATCGTAGGCGCATCATCCTTCAGCATCCCCATCAGTCCTTAAAATTATACTGGTGCATACCCACCACCTTGCGGGCGTAGCATGTAGTGCCCATTTTAGAGCATAAAATCGTTGTTGTTCTGGCACCTCGCTTTCAAATTTGTTCAGAAATTCATCCATCACTGTCAACCTGTCATACATAGGAAGATCTCTTTTCTCTGTTGCTACATAGTGTAGTGACCTTATCATCATGTTGCAATTGAGTGTGGTTACTTTGTGTAACCGATTCTGCCATCATTCTATTTGTGCAATCTGAAGTGTAGGAGCTTTTGCGCTCATAGGAAATCCTGCCATCTGCTGTTGGATTCACCCAATCCTGCTCTCGTGTGGTTATCTTGTAGATAAAATCTAGATTGTCATCACTATCATCATTGCACACCGGCTTTGTGTAGTGTGATCCTTCCACAAGGTCTAAAGGTACCACTATGCGAAGTGACTTTTTCTCAAATATCATCTTGTGTTTCTTTATATTTATCACTCCATTCATGTCCTTGGCCCAATCGATTCGCAGTAGTGTGGGATAGGGATTGTTGTCATCGACAATCTCTGTTACTTCGAAATCCGCAAGCACGCTCGCACCTTTGATATCTACTGTTACTCCCTGCAATATTCCCATCGGTAGGATCTTTTGTTGGCTTGCCATTCGCAGCTAGATCGGTGACCATTGCAGCACGGGTCTGCCCATGCACTCCCATGTCTGCTTTTGTAGGAAATTTGCGTCTGATCCTAGATCCAAAATCACTTGATCCATTTCGTATTCCCTTATTTGTGTAGTCAATCTCATCTCCCTTCCTATTTGCATTGTGTGCTTCTTGAGCTTCTAGACTACGCATGGTACCCCTAATCTAGCACATCTAGTGACGAGTTCTTGTAGTCCCCTCACAGCCTTGATGTCATGCAATAGCTTCATGCATGTCTCCAGAAAGGTAGTCAGCATTGAGGGGTCCATCTCTAGTTCCAATTTGTCTTTACTACCTGAAGTGAAGGCCTTCGTGAAGCTCTTCTTAGCTTCCATGAATGTCTCCTTTGCGCACTCCAAGTCAAACTCAGGTTCCTTTGTGGGAGCCTTGTGAACCCACGCACTTTCTTCAAGTTTCCTTGCCCTTGTCATCTCCTGTCGTGATATCGCTATAAAGAACGATGTTTACATTTGGGTCCTTGTCATGTGGCTTAGACCTCATCATTTGCAGGTTCTAAGTCGAGGGAGGTTGGAGTGTTCCCTTATCGTGCAACCTCACTATCAAGGTGGGGCAGTCTTCCATCTCATGATCAAACTGGGTACAATATAAACATGATGCTCTTGTCGGATTTTTACAATCGCGGGCATAATGCCCTGGCGCTCTGCAATGTAACAAATCAGATGTCCGTGACCCCTTCCTGGTCCCATTCCACCTCGACCTCGTCTGCGTCCCTGAAATCCAGTCCTCGCCATCCCTACATTTTGATCGAGGGCTCATATTTTAGTCTGAACCCTGTAGGTAGGAGTCTAATCCATCATCAGTTCATAACTTCTACAGGTATGCTCATCATGGCCTTCTGACCAACAGAAATTACAGAATAACTGTTGGGATGTTTTCATATACTTTTGTAGTAGATGATAGTTATCTATAGCATGCTTCCCTCCTATCTGACAAATCGCGCACCATAATGCAGGCGCCGCACTCGGCCCTGCTTGTGCCTCTGGTCTCAATGGCATTGGCCCTCCTCCTGCTAGGTAGTTCGCGAAGACTGGACAATGGTCTTTGTCATGCCCCTGGCCCTTGCATTTTATGCACCACACTTTCTCACACGCTTCTGGCTGAGTTGTCCTATCTTGTTTCAAACTTTGCATCTTAAGACACAAATTTTTCAACTGCACATGGATCTTTTGCACTCCTAAGCTAGGATCTTGTATTGGGGTCTCGTGCAGTCTCATCGCAATCTCTAAAGCTTCTTCCTAAGTGGATAGCTTATGTTGTGACAGTGCGGTCCTTAAATGTGTCGTTAGTGATGCTACAAACCATGCGCAGTGCTACCCATCTGTCAAGGTCATGTTGCCTTCGCGAATCATTCCCTTCAGTATCTGATCTAGCTCCCAGGGGGTCTCGCCTGGAAGCATCATGATTTCCTTAAACCCAATAATCGACTATGTCTCTAATTTTGGCCTACTAAATTCCTTGTTTAGCATAGCTTGGATATCCATGATCACTGCATCTGGATTTTCATTGGAATGCTTAATGTACCACGTCAGTGCATGATCCTGCAATGCACCTACCAACATTGCCTTCTTGACATTATCATCTGTGACTCCTTGCACTGCCCATGTAGCCTTTACCACGAACCAAAATTGGTTCGGATCTTCGTTCCCTACTACTTTTAATACTGGAAATTTTATTACGCTCACCATATTGAACTATGGTGGTGGTGGAGGTTATGTGGGTGAAGATGGATGTGATGATGGTGAAACTATTGGTGGTGTAGGTGGGGGTGGTATGCGCAGAATTAGCTGCCTTATCAGACTGATCACACTTCTCGGTGAAACTTTTGCAAGCTCTTGCTCGCTTTCTCGCAGAGGTGAAATCAAGGGACTAGTCTGTAATTCTTCACTACTTTCGTTTCTGTAGATCCTCCCACTCCACGTAGCCCCAAACATCAATTTATTTGCATAACCCACTTTTCACACAGTATCATTTTAATATAAGTGTTCAAAGATTTAATGTACTTACCTCGCAGTCCTTTGAGGAAGCGTCATTCCACCTCGCTATAGCTGACTGACGTGTCTACCACGAATTCAGTGATAAACCCTCCTATAATTCGATCGAGCCAATGTTCCACAACATGTGCGATCTTATCTTCTGATGCTTCTAGTCCACGCACCAACTCTGCAGGCCACACAATTAGTTTGTCGAGCCTACACCATCCTTGACTATCTGCTAGGTTAGCGATCCACTCATACAACTCAGAGGGGAAGGATGCAAAGAAATTTTCGTGGATTTCTGTATATAAGTAGCGCTCTAACCACTGTTCCTTTGATACTCGCAGATTCCTGTTTTCCTTCGCTGCGAACTCGTGAATCTTTCTGTCCAACCACCCTTCAATTTTTTTTCTTTGTCGGATTCCAGTGACATGACATCGGACATCTCTTATGTAGATCCCAGTCCTGGCAACATAACCATTTGTTGGCTTGATGGGGCCTGACCCTGGTTCAAAGGTGATTTAGCCAAACAAATCCCGGTACTGCTGACCCTTTCGGCAACAGTTCGCGGAGCGTGGACTGAGGTCTCACCCAAAGTAGTATGGGAGGGTGCTAGAACTAGGTTTCCGCACACTGTAGATGTCTGATGAGTTCAAGTGGTCTGCTGTTCAACCCTGCTCGCATGTCATTACGTCCACTTTCCCCTACCTTTCAGCTTGAGGTGTTGCCTTCGCGTAGCCCTACTCGGGGGCTGAACATTGTTGTTACCCAAGTCTTTAATAGTATTCCAATGTTAGCTAATTACTTCAGCCTACTTGCGTGCTTTAAGTTATGCTTAACAACATAAATCATTTATACAGGTCCGCACAATAAACAAACAGTATATTTGCAACTTACAATAAACATGTATTAACTTAAGAACAAATGCACAAAATTATGTTAAACCTTCTCTTTATTAATCTCTTCTTTGGTTACAGACTCGACTCCACCCTGTGCACTCAGCTGCAGGGGTCCACGCACTCAGTTGTGGACTACTAGGCCTCTGTGCACTCAGTTGCAGAGCCTTCTCCTACTCTACGACCCAAGACACACTTAGACACTTCGACTTAATCACTAAGACCTTTAATGTGCATCTTTTATTCTATTAGATGTCTCTTTATAACTTAGAGCCTCGCTCTACTTATACAATCCCATGGTCCACGGACCATGGGTAGGCTAACATTATATTACAAGATTATGGCGGACAACCCTATGACTCTATCATCCATTTCGTGCTCGGCGCCCACAATTCGTGGAGTATTTACAACAATATCAAGTCAAAACATGGGCTTTGAGCCCCAAAACATGCCGTGGGGGGGATTCCATGCCCAACAATAGCACATGGCTACTCTCAACACCTCAATCATAAACAAGAATCCCAAAAACATAGAAATGTGATATCAATGAAGACATTTTGTAGCATCTAAAATACTCACAAGCCATTAGGTATATTAGCAAAATAAGACTGATCAACAACATATCAAATACCAACCAACACCAACAGTGAACCCTCTAAAGAAAAATCATGGTAAAGACACTAAAAACAACCATACTCCACATAGACATATGTAGCATAATGATGTCATAGAAGAAACACAAATAGCATGACATAGTGAAGATACCCTCATCATCAGTAAATAATATATCATCAATAAGTCTCAACAACATAGAGGCATACTCTTATAGTAGCAACTATAGCTCTGAGCAACAAATCAACAAGAAAAAAAGGCATCACTAGTAATCAATGGGCCAATACAATAGCAAACTCTCCAACATCATCAATGAATGGCCAAATAACTAATGCATGTGTTATTATGAGAAAATGGTACACTCATTTGCACGTAGTAGAAGATTCTCAGAGTCAATGACCAACATGTTCAAATGTTACATTTTCAGTACGAAACATTATAAAAGGAAAAAAATAAAAAAAAAAATCCTAAGGTTGACTTAAAAGATAAACCATCTTAGGTGCAAGAAAGAAGAAAATCCACTACATCATGGATTTGCCTTCGATATCCAAGAGGGTCACTAGAAGCTCAATCAATACCTTCAGACACAAACTTTCTTGAAAAAAAATTCATCTCTTGACATGATGGGCTGAACATTCAATACTTGAGCCCTAAGAAGCCTTAATGACATGAGGATGGTAGCTCTTATCTCATTAATGAGGCAAAAAACCTTATTGATGAGCCAAAGGAGGGAAAGAGTGTTCAAAAATTATATCGTTACAAGTGCATGGAGAGCCAAAAAAAGAAAAGAAAATGTGCAATGTTATGTTGCAAATTGTTCCAAATCAATCTAGCATACCATTATGAGGAGAGTACCACCATTATAGAGAGTTTTCTATGCTTCTTTGAGAGAGTCAAATGAGATACTCAGGGTCTTTCACATGGAGAAGTGCAAGCCCATGAAAACTCCTCTAGCTGGGAACTGGAGGAAGGAGGATGCTACTTCAGATGAGGTAGTAGTTGCTACTGTTTATTGGTAGCTGGTGGGTTCACTTATGTATTTGGTGAACACACGATCTGACTTATGCTTTGCGTGAACCAGCTGAGTCAATCTATGGTTCAACCTACCAAGCTATTTTGGAAGGCTGCGAAGCATGTGCTGAGATACCTCAAAGGCACATCTCAGTTTGGATTGTGATACAGATGGACAGAGGGAGTGAAGCTTCAAGGCTTCACAGATGCGGATTGGGCAGGGAGTCCATCAAACAGGAAGAGTACTTCTGGAGGAATCTTCAACCTTGGTTCAGCTGCAGTTTCCTGGTACAGCAAGAAACAGAGTTCAGTTGCACTTAGCTCAACAGAGACTGAATACATGGTTGCTAGTCAAGTTGCATGTGAGGTCATTTGGATGTGGAAGATTCTAGTGGGATTGTTTGGTCAAAGGATGGATCCAACCGTGATCTACTACGATAATCAGAGTTGTATCAAACTCTCTGAGAATCCAATTTTTCATGACAAGTCCAAGCACATTGATATCCGGTATCACCATCTTCGAGACTGTGTGGTCAAGAGGATCATGTTGTTGTGGTATGTTTCGACCGAGGAACAGGATGCAGATATTTTGATGAAGGCATTGTCAAAATGCAAGTTCAAGTTCCATAGATACATGATTGGGGTTACTAATCCCTTTCTTGTTGAGAGGGAGTGTTGAAAATAGCAACAAGAAATGCTAAATATAGAAGTTCTAAATTTAGTACTGCTATAAATAGCATTTCGGGATACCTTCCTATTTTAGTTAGTCCCTGAACTAAAATAGAGAAGTAAAAATTTGAATTTGATCTTCACAGTTGTTTGTAAAATAATTAATTAATTCACCATGAGTTAATTAGTTGTAGAAAATCAAACATGAAGTTTATGTGGGGACATGCAACAGTTTCTCCATTGATTGAGGAATTTATCCATTAGTTAAAGGGATAAGGATGAGTTGTAATTAGTTGGCTCAGTTAACTGAGTCAAGTCGAGTTAGATTAATTCAAACAGTTTGTTGAATTAATTGTGAGTTTAGTTAGTTAATGCATGCATGCATGTAACTACTCCATTTCAGATAACTGAATATTCTCTCATAAATAACTCATGCATGTCAGTTCAGACAGAGACCTAGTTGAGATTAGATGGAGGGACAATGTACTATCAATTGCAGGAATATTCCATTGTGAATATCTCTTGCATGCAAAAGGAATTATTTCCTTGGAGATTGCACAGTTACTTCTTCAGTTTTTGTGAATGTGATGAGGACAATTGACACGTGTGACATCACTGGACCCCAAGGAAAACTGTGGAAGGAAATAGGAGGCTTGGTGTTTCTAGGAAAACTAGTGTCTTTTCGAATGACTAGCCCTCTAGGTTTGGCAGCTACCCTAGAAACAACATTTTAAAGCAATTCGACGATTTCTTCTATGTGTAACAGATAAGAGAAAGATAATGGAACCAACCTGGAACTTTCGCTTAATCCCTTGCTTGATCTCTCTCTCCCTTGACAGAGCTTGCAACTCCTCCCTGTACTTAACCCACTTTGAGAGTACCTACAAAAATATAGCAACAAAGAACCATCAAAGCATCGTGATCTATTACAACATAAACATTACAGAATCAGATATATAATGAACAAATGATAGCATTCACAAATGATAACATTCACAATTACACAATCATATGGAAGAAAACTTGAAGAACTTTATTAATAAAAGGGAGAATTACAACCCAGTTGTTTGATCCAGCATCATCGTTCCAGCATCAATCCCTCTTCACCTCATGAAATAGCAAGATCACACCAACAATACAATCCTCTTTCCTCAATTACAAACTATCAACACTTCCTTGCGATTCACAATATTCCAGCCTCTGGATCTCTTAGATGAGGGATCCATTTATAGATGTGTGCAAGGGTGTGAGTCATCCATGGGGTTTGATTAGTTTCATTCCACTTGTTACAATTGGTTCCACTTGGAGATTTCTTGGATCTCTTACTCATCCCTGGGCGAATTCAGAGAGGCAAGTGGCATAGGAGAAGTTTCTAGAAGATTCCATGAGCAACCACCTAGCAAACTATCTCGGACCTTTGTCCATCCTCGCCCATTGCACCTTATAGAAGGACTAATCAGTATGCATCACACCCTGGCAATGTACCACTCAGTATGCATCACACCCTGCCAGTGGAGCAGTCAGTATGGTTCGGTTTAAGCCATTTCTGGATGGTTTCTCAGGTGGAACTTTTGGGGAATGATGTAATTAGACGACTATGTTATTTTAGGGTATGAAACAACTCTTTTAGGGGTTGAAGAGCCCTAGTTTATCGACATATAAGTTTGGGGTTGATGTGCCCAAATATGTCTATAACAGTTGCACCCTAAATCATGAAGTCGTAAATATTGATGTCAGGTGAAATGCATTATCATGAGGATCCGAGGTTTCAAATTGGAAGGTAACCTGCATAAGTTACAATACAATACATCATCATAATATAGTTTTCATGATCTAGCTGAGGGAGGCATTCCCATGCTCAGCTTTATAAATTCATTTCATGTACATAGATCAGATAGTCATCTGTAGATGCAGACTGGTGATTCTTCAGATGTAGAGTCATCATCCATGGTTTGGATGACCATCTGTGCAGCGCATTTGTACATTTGATGTTTTTATATCCCTGAATATATCACATCTCAGATGGATGAAACTAGATCTAGGGTCTTCAAACTGATTCAATCTTCACTCGATGTACAAGTCAATCCATGTGAAGAGATGTTCTGAAGTCGAACATGGAAAGACATCGTCCGATTACCAGCCAATGATGTAAGTTGTTAATAGATGTGAGAGGAATCACCGATAATGATAATGACCCTCAAGGTACTACCATACAATTCAAGTGGTGTGAATATATGATCTGATGTTGAACACCATGCAAAATCTCTCGGTTGAAGGCCATTGATGTCAACCTGTCACCGGAAGTGAGAAACTGGTCATTGATGTATGCAAGATTCAAAGCACTGAAAGCGTTGTTTCTAAGTCAACTTCTTAGATAATGAGCTGATGTCGACAAGAAGTGACTCGTCGTAGGAGGGCCTTGATGTATCCCACATCTACGATACGAAATGAAGCAAATGATTTCTGGAGGTGAAAATGAACTGACGACACAAGGTTCAGGAATGGCGGTCATGAAAAAATGAAGGTCAGAGGTATTGCAGTGGATGAGACATTAACTGGATGGTGGTTTCTCAACTGAATGACTTCTCTTGAACATGTCAGCAACACTGAGATGAATTGGTAGCGTTAACCCCAAAATATGGATGGTATGAAAGACCAATGGTGAGATGACCGGTGAATGAAATAACCCAACCCAACTTAATAATGGTGATGAAGTGAAAGTGTCATGTTCAAGAGTGACCTGCTACCATAAATTCTTCAAGTTTTTTTCCCTTTTTCCCCAATCATTGCTAACCAGTACCTCTTTATTTTTGTCAAGCTTGAGGAGGATAACATATGCTTGTTCTATAATTTTCCCTTCGGGCAAATCTGTCGCTATGTTTTAACGAGTCTAGCGATAGTGAAACTCGGTCTTGTCTAGAATGGACAAGTTTGTCGCTATTTTTTTAACAAGTTTAACGGCAAGAATAAATCGGTCCTTTTCATGTTTATAGAGTTTGAAAAGGGACGAAAAGAAAAATCCATAAATTCTTTTTCGTAAAATAATCCCTCAAGTCCAAAAAAGGATAAAATAATACAAAAGGGATGACTTTTCCGATCACTTTAACAAGCCAAAAAAGACAAGCACTCGACTTTTTCGTAAGATAATCCCTCAGGTCCGAAAAAATATAAAATTATATAGGAGGGATGACAGTTCCAATCACTTTAATGAGATGGAAAGGTCAGCGCTCGACAATCTTTTAATATTTAACGAGTCTGAAAGGGGTTTAAAGGAGACTCGATTTTGAGGAACAAGTGGTGTCTAGGGTAGCAACTGGTTCCTGTGAATTTGGAACTTCTCAAAACATGGTGAATTATATGAAGAGTCTGGTTAATAAGATGACTCATCGCAACTATTCCTCAAAAGGGTAAACAACCAAGTGAAAGCGTATGATCGGCCAAAGGGATGGTGGTGATGGGATGTACACAACCAAGGTTCAAAAGGCTGATAGAATGATAATCACAAAGGTTAATTACTTGTAAATGGTTTCATTTTTGACAAGCTTGAACCATGGGGGAACTATGTTTGGATTTGGTTTTATGTTTATACAAGCTTGAAACGAACAAACTATGCTTGGAGTCAGTTTCATTTTTACTTAAGCTCGAAATGACAAAACTATGCTAGGAGTGGTGGTCAAAGATGTTCAATTCACTGTTTAGCACATCAGATTCTTTCTTCAGTCGTTCAACCTGCTCAATCACTCCATCAAATTGATTAGAAATACATATATATGGAGGAAAAAGAACTAAAACTAACATTTTACTTGAAGTACATGAATAGTAAACATAAAAAGTAGTTTTACCTTTCACTTTCATCATTTCTTTTCAAATTTGGGATTTTGGAGCTCTGGAGCGATTTTCCCCCTCAAATTTCACTAGTTGATTTCAGGAAATCCTGTGGACCAGTCTTCGTGCCATCAGGACCAGGTAGGATCTATCCTTGAGCTCTTCATTTTCATTCCATCGTTTCTTGATTCTGAGCTAGTTTTTCCACATTTTTGGGCCCTTGGGGTTTAAAGATTTCATTCCCCAATCAGTGCACCTAGCTTATATTGAAAGGTGCAATGCATACTGAGATGCGCACTGGCCGGAGTAGAACTATCATGGGTCAGTCCTAATTTGGCAGTCAATTCGATCATCATGTGATTGCGAAAATGCAACCCATGATCTGTGACTATAGCCTATGGTACACCAAATCTAGAAACTACTTGATTGAAAAAGAAAAGAGCAGTTGTTTCACCGTTGTTGTTTAATGTAGGCATTGCCTTGGCCCATTTTGTAAAATAGTTGACAGCGACTATAATATACCCATGGGTTACATGTCATGAAATCAATGCCCCATTTAGTGAATGGCCCAACAACAATGACTGGATGCAGTGGTGTAGGTGGTAATCTGGTTTTGCGATCAAAAATCTGACAAGCATGGCAACTTCTGACTGCAATTATGCAATCTTTGAATATGGTGGGCCAGAAGTAACCAGCTTGTGAGATATTTTGTGCAGTAGCGTAGCCAGATGGATGCCCCCCACAAGAACCTAAATGACAATCATTCAAAACTTTTTCAGCCTCCTCATGCATGAGGCACCTTCATAGAACTGTATCGACACCACGACGGTAAAGTGTATCACCAATAATCAGATAGTCTTTGGCTTGGTATCGAGTATGTCACTATTTAGAATGAGAGGTGTTAGGCCTAAAAGTTTGGGTTTGGGGATAGACCAATATATCCTCGTACCATGGATCGCTTGAAGATATCAGAAACAGAGTCTCATCCACGATTGATGCTGGGGATGTTAAATCGTTGGATGAAGAAGGTCACAAAGTAACTTCGTAAAGATGAGAGACTTCTTTGATTTGGATTTGGTGAATTCCAGATCAAACTCCTACAAAATGGCTATCCATTTGGAATATATGGCCCCCAGTAATTGACGTGACAGAATGTAGGTCATAGGGTTGCAACCTGACACAATGGTAGTTTTGCGAAAGAGAACATAGTGTCGAAATCTCTGTACTGCTTGAATGGCGGCTAAAGCCAACTTTTCAACATAAGAGTACTTGCTTTTTGTATCATTAAGATTTCAACTTAAATAATATATAGGATGTTCAATTCCATTATCTTCTTGCACTAAAACCATAGCGATGGTTGTATCCGCAGCGACAAGATACAGGTTGAAGTCTTTTTGATAGTCAGGAGCGTACATTAATGGTGCTTTTATCAGGGAATCTTTTAAAGCATCAAAAGAATCTTGCACAACCTAATCCCAGTGGAAGGGTACTCCTTTTTTCAAAAGACGTGTATAACCTTTAGCAAGCTCAGCATAATGTGGAATGAACCTCCTTAGAAAGTTAGCTTTCCCTTGGAGTCTCTGAATCTGAAGCAAATTTGAAGGTGGAGGTGTTGGGTGTGGAGCCTGATTATCTTCTATATTCAAAAGTACCGCCACATTGGACCCCAGTTCAAAATAGGGGCGGCAACGCCGCTGTAAAAT
>APFE030598615.1:0-24142 GCA_000404065.3 Pinus taeda
CCACTACATACTACCCTCAAGGTAATGGCTTGGCTGAGTCGTAAAAGAAAACTATGGTGAGGGTGGTGAAGAAGACCATCATTGAAAATTAAAGGAAATGGGACTCCCAACTGAAGTTTTCTCTGTGGGCTAACTGATTAACACCTAAACGATCCACTTGGGAATCACCTTTTGAGCTAGTGTACGACAAGGTTGTTGTCTTTTTGATCCAATTAGAAATGTCGATGGCGAGATTACTACAAGAATCATGGGAAGAGTCGAATGGCTTGACTAGAACGATAAATCAGTTGGTGGAGCTTCATGAAAGAAGAGAACATGTGGGGACCAAGATGTCCAATTACCAACAGAAAATGAAATCTTTGTTCAACAAGATGGAAAAGGACTGACCTCTTCAGCCAGGAGATTTAGTTCTCATGTGGGATGTCTGATGGGAAGACAAAGGCAAACATGGGAAATATTATTTTCTATGGTTCAGCCCCTTCAAGATTGTACAAGAGAGGGGAAAGAACACTTACTTGCTCGAAAACTTGGACGGTGAATTGCTAGAAATACCAGTAAATGGTCAATTCCTCAAATTTTATTTTGAAAACTAGAGGTATCTATTTTACACTCATTGTAAATATCAGTGTGTGTGTGTATTGTAATTGTTATTTGAATTTTTCAATTTATGATTGAAAAGGTCCACTTTCACATACTTATATTTTGTTTAAGAATGAGTCCATTCCCAATGGAAGGAAAGCTATTGGTCTGCAGGTTCTCAGCGCCTTGCCAGCAAGGCACTGTCTCCAGTTGGAGCCAATGTTGTCACTCATTACATTGCGGGTATCAGTTGGTCAAGGTTTCCAAAGAGCTGTGAAGTTTGAAACCACCTTCCTAGGCCACGGAAGATCAAGCTAGGGCTTAATCGGACCCTCTCCATTACACAGTTCTTGGAAAGAGATTTCCAACGATATATGGAAGTCCAAGATTGGATTTCTGGATAAAAAATTAGAGCATGTTGAAGTTACCCTTGGAAAGCCCGAAAACAAAAGAAAAGGACCAAGTAGAAAAGCTAATTGCATATCGGGGGCACGTGGAATATAGCAGGTCGGGGTTTGCAATGTGGATCGCTAATATCGCATATCGCGATCATAGAAATAAAGGGACGCATACAAACACCAGATCATATAGCCGTCAATGCCGATAATACTAAAAATTGTTGAAATCTGGGCCTTAGTGTTAAAGCACTAGGAGGGCCGTAATCCGATTAACAAAGGAAATGCATGAAAAACATAAACGAGCGACCCCCTTTCTCTCTCCTTCACGTGGCAAAATAGCGCGTCGGACATATCAACGAAGTCTAGGATATCACATATCAGCGATCTGAGGGACTACCATACAAAAGAAAACCATGTGAACTGTGGATTTTGTGATCCAGTGTGAAAACGCTAGGGAAGGCCGAAATCAGTTTACAAAGGAATTTCATGAAAAAACCAAGGCCGAGTGGACCCTTTCTCTCTCTTCCACGTGGAAGTACGAAAGGTGACATGGCCATACAGGGGACACGTGTCACTCAGTTTCAGCGTTTTCAGGGGTTCTATAGAGGCATTTCCGGGTGACACATGGCAGTAATGATGTCACACCCCCGCAAATCGATGATCGATGATTACATAGGTTAAGGCACTCCTATACCTTAGTCCCTCTCGGCCTGCAATTGCGATATGCAGGAAATCCTCCCAAATGCGATGTTTTATTTGTTCTACCTCATGAGGATTTCGCATCCAGACAAGTCTGCCTGCACTATGAAAAAATGGTAATGGGCCTTTCCCCTCTCGTAGTGTGATTGTGATACCTCTAGTGGGCTAGACCCCGCAGATTGGTGATCGCAGGGTTTAGAGGGAAGTCTTAAGGGCAAGCACTGTAAACCACCACGATGCGAGATTTTGCGCTACAAAGGAAACAGGCCCCCAGACTCAGGTCTAAAGGTCTCAGCGCCCGAAGGCTAGACCCCTGGTCATGACCCCCCTTGGTCATATAAAGAAAACAACAGTGTGAGGGGCTAAGGGAGAACAAGGTTTGTCTAATTCACAACGCTTTTTTAAAGCCAAAGGCCAGTGTGGGAAAGTCCCCCATATTGCCACCAAGAGAGCATCACCAAGTACATCAAGGCGTTGATAGTGCAGGACAAGGCTTTAAAGACATGATGTGTCGGCAGTTGTGGCTTTAAGGTGAGAAACTGGTGCATTCAAAGCCGAGATGGGCTAATTCAAAAAGGCTCACTATGACAAAGAAATGACGGGGTTGGCGCCGAAAGTAGTTGTGGCTTTCAATAAGGGAGATGGAGCATTCAAAACCAGGCATGCATAGACCCAAAAGGGCCTTTGTGACACAGGTCTGGAGGTCGGCGCCGAATCCACTAAATATAGAAATGACAGAAGTTGGCTAAGCATCACAAGAATCCATATTCTGAGAAGACTAGCTCCTGAAGCAGAGACGATCGTAGGACGGGCAAGGAGAGAATTTTATCTGATTGTTTACTTATTTATTGCACTGTAATGTGCCTCCTTTTAAGGAGGCATTTAATTCTGTAATGTTTTTGGGCCACAGAGCCATCTATGACTGAGACATCTATGTTGACCCGATAGTTGAGACTAGGTAAGAGATATTTTGTTGTAATGAATGTCCAGGCTCCCCTCTCCAGATAAATAGGGGAAATAAAGACTTAAGAAAGGTTAAGAAATTCTAAAGAAAACACTACATGTTATTTTTAGATTGTATGGCTTTGTAATACAGATCTTTCAGAATATCAGTGAAATGGTGGTGATTCCCCCTTCAAGTATTACAATATGTTATCCCTCTATTAAACCCATTTTATGTTCATACTTCTTCTCTGAATTCATGCAATCGTAGCCGTTAGTAATATTTCAAGCCTTCCTCATAGATTCATTTGTATCGATAAGTTAATGCAAGTGCCTGTAATTATATCACATGTTCATTTGTATCAACATTGTTAATGCATGTGCCTGTATGGATTATTGAATTATATCTTTAATAGTTGTGCTTCATGACTCATAACACCTAGTCTGTTTATTGTCCACTATATCTGCTTGTAACTCAAATATGTATAGAAACTTTTAATGACTCAAGATCTATGTGTTAAGTGTAGAATTCTTGAAGCCTCATGCTCCATATGATGAGTTTCTCTTTCTTCTTTTCCTCTATCATTTTCTCTACAAAGCTTATTAAACTATAAGTCCTTGAACTACTTAGCCTCCACTGTTTCAGGCATATTTCTAAGATTTGCACATGTGAAGAAGTACTAGAAATTCATGTCTCACTCCTTTAGGTGAATGAACCAACCCAATATATATATGTGTGTGTGTGTGTGTGTGTGTGTGTGTGATGTCTCCATTTCTAGAAAATCATGTGAGACACGCAGAATCTAAGTGTGCCGAGGCACTGGTCTTGTAAGCAATCCAAGGTTGTCTCTAGGAGGTACAACAGTACGCATACATAATGGAACATTGGCTTATAATCCATCACAGCTAAAAGGAATAATCACCACGCATACAGAAAAAGATGCATTCAATGCAAGCAATGCCACATTGCATTATGCATTCTATTTACCCTTTAACAACAGTGATTGTTCTTCACTAAAGAATGAAAATTTAGACACTTTATCAAGCACTTTATCAATTTAGGTAAATTGGTATCTCCTTTAAGTTGATGCCTACAAATCTTGCAGCAAACATGATTGGTGTCTCGTATAGAGTGGTGCATACAAATCTTGCAAAAATTGGGATTAGTGTCTCTTGAAGTTTGGTGCATAAAAATATTGGAGAAAAAGGGATTAGTGTCTCCTATCTAATTTGGTCCCCACAAATCTTGCAATAGAAGAGATTAATGTCTCCTATAGGTTGGTGCCTACAAATATTTCAATAAAAGGGATTGGCGTCTCCTATAGGTTAGTACATACAAATCTTGCAATAAAAGGGATTGGTCTCTTTTATAAGTTAATGCATACAAATATCTTAGCAGGTGGGATCGATGTCTTATAGGTTAGTTCCTACAGAGTTTTTCATAATAGGTTGGTGGCTACAAATATTTTTTATACAAAAATTCTCATTTATATCTTGTGCTTGGTATGTGATAATTTTTTTTTCTACGTTAAGACTAACCTAAGTACCCACGGGAGATTTGAACCGGTGACCTATCGCAAGGAGTGCCTTAACAGCGCACCCATTCACCGTCAATCCAAAGCCCCGTGGGCTGCTTGGTATGTGATATTATTTGTTATGACTCATGACTATTTAAATAAGATATAAATTTTCTTATACTAATTCATGCACACCCCCTGTCCCTGGGTTAGTGTAAGTGTGAATCCAATAATTAGTATCAAAGTAAGTTCCTTCAAATGTAGTACAACCACTAGAAGGGAGATATTAGAGGGACCATGATCAGTCAGGAAGGTTAATAATTAGATGGAACAAATTATGCCTTCTGAAGGGTAAGGATGAAGACTTATCTAATGTACATTGTTTTCTACATTTGGACATAGATAGTGGATGGTTATAAAGCTCTAACAACTTCTCCATCTAATCAAGGTGGTAAGAAGGCTTGTATAAATAATGAAAGGTCATGAATTCCATCTTTTGTGGCCTATCTGAATAAGAGTTTGTCAAAGTAATCCATGTTAATATGGAAAGGAAATTTGGGACAAACTTCAAAATAATTGTGAAGGAGATGAAAAAGTGAAGAGAGAAAAAATTCAAACCCAAAGAAGATAGTTCAAAAGATTGAATGTGAATGATAAAGAATATATTGCAGTCTACTTCCTTCCTGTGGATGAGATGGTCAATGTTTTCCGAGAACCTGGTGAAGAAGTTGAGGAATCAATGCTTGTATTGAAGGTGTTGAGATCTATCCCCTTAATATTTGATGCAAATATATCATCTACTAAAGAAATAAAGGATATGGAAAATATGAAGATGGATGAGCTACATGGGATTTTCACTACATATGAAATCACGATAGAAAAAGGAAAGTAAACATTGAAGGAAGTAGCTTTCAAAGTTTCAAAGAAGACAAAAGAACTGAAAGCCAATGATTCTTCAATAAATGAATCAGATGTAGAAGAGTCACGGTTTATGAGAAAGTTGAAAAGAATATTTGGAAAATACCGAGGTAATCTACCAATCAAATGTTTTAGTTGTGGTAAAATAGAGTATTTTGTTGCTAAATGTCCATATGCAAAATGTGAGGAAAAAGAACACCAAAATAGAAGCAAGTCATATAAACACAAAAGAGGAATGTATTCCAAGAAGAATGGTTTTTATTCCAAAGAAGATATTATCTGCTCAAAAGAGAGTGATAAATATGCATCTAATATTAATAAAGAAGAGCTTCCTTTCTAACACGAATATTGTTGATAAAGAATATGAATATAATCAAGAAGAGAGAATTGACTCAAAGGATGATAATATTGATAGAAAAGTAAACCATGAGGCATAACTTGTTAGTGCCCTAGAAGAAAAAGGATCACGATCTTGATGAAATAACAATTTTCATCTTAAATACACAACTAGAAGATGCAAAGATGATAAAATAAGTAGTGAGACTCTAGTTGAAAGAAAATGAAGAAGATTATTAAAATCTACAAGAAAAAATCATTTCCTTGAGAATGGAACTACATAAATCAAATGCTCAATCGAATCAAAGCTTGAACTTTGGAAAGAGTGTCAAAATATTAGATGATATTCTCAGCCATCAAAGGTCACCTTTCATCAAATGGGTCTTTTATACGTGGAACGTCATAAGACCTTTTAGGAAGAATCATGCAGAAAGCCTTAAGAAAAAGAAAATGAAAGAAAATCATAAAAGTTATGCCAATTTTCTCAAGAGCCCCTTCAACAATGAACGTGGCACCAGGAAAGGAGATGAACTTCAGTTTAGATGCGATTTTCTAAATGGATTTGTGAACGATGAAAGCATAACAAAGAAAGGAGATGAAGACCAATAGAGAGTTGATTTTTCTCACAAGATCATCAAGAATGAATTCAAAATTTCTTCTTTGGATATTTTCCTTTCTTGTAATAATTCTTGTCTAAAAGAAATAAATTGTAGAGCTTATGTGAGAAATAGAAATAGAGGATCGTAGAAGACCTCAAAGAATGGTTTTATGAGCAACAAAACCAGAAGTCTTAATGAAGGTGGTGCTAGATGATACAAATTATTTACTCACCTCTTGGATCATATTGAAAGTCACAAGTGTAATAATTATAAGCACAAAACATGTGACTATACAAGTAGCACAAGAGGGTTTCCTAAAAAAAGAAAGAAAGAAGATATTAACAAACATAGAGAACAATGTGTAAAGGTGTGGAAATGAATGCAACAATAATTGGAGTGTGTACTTGATGTATATTCTCAACGCAAAGTAAGAAAATGATTTATTGATAGTGGATATTAAAAACACATGACAAAGGATCATAGTAAATTTCTTACTCTAAAAGAAGGAAAAGGAGGCAGTGTTTTCTTTGGAGAAAATGCATCAACAAGGACAGTTGGAAAGGGCACGAGTCAACTTTGATCATGGAAAAACTAAACCTCATAATGTCTTGTGTGTTAAAAGTATTAAACACAATATTCTAAGCTTAACAAACAAGAGAGCCTAAAAAATAATTTAACACACATAAAGTGAACATTGTTAAAAAGTTGGTATTTCAATTACATATGGCATACTATTTAAAGGAGCGACAAAAATAGATTAAAATGTCCAAAAAAATTTCGACGGAAAACCACCATTTCTCTTATATAGGGATGAACCAAAGTGTTTTTTTGCACTTTGTGCTAGGTACAACATCAATTTTCATCCTTCTAAAATAGAAGATTTAGAAGCCATGGTTATAAAATTATAGAAACCCTAAACATTAATTTTATAAAAATATTTATGTTTTGAGTAATAAGATGCTATATCTTTTATTTAGCGGCACTTATTGTACATTATGATGACAACTTAGGCCCGCCGTGTCACGCCCCCAAGCCTACGGTAGTCTTTCAACCGTGTCGGCGAGGTACGACACCACCGAACACTTTCTTTTTAACAATACTCGTGCACATGGACTACGCCTATCCACTTACTCCTACTTAGTTTGTGATTCTCAACCAAGTATAATTAGTTATCCTTTATACCAATGAACGCCCATAATTTATTCATTATCAACAGCAATTATAAATGACAACACAATTGCACAATATAAAGGGGAGGGGAAACTCCCTGAATTATGAGTCCGCCCAACAATATATTAAGAATATCAGTTTGCAGTACACAAGTATGCCTTGGCAAGATCAAGTCCCATACTTAGCCAATTTTACATCAATACAATCTTCGTGCACCCTTGCACGATGGGCGGGCGCTCACCCGAGCCACCAAGACACCCTCGCCAAGTCTAGGCACAACCAACACCTCCGCACGATCACCCCAGGCACGTCTTGCCCAATGCCTTCACCTCTCACCGTGAGCGTTTCCACCAAGTGCGTTATCCCAAGGAGAGCGCATGAGTTATGCGCTTGCCTCTCCTCAAATTTGCGCACAAGAACCTCTTCACCAAGAGCGAAGTGCGTATGATCAATGAGCGAGTTCGATTGAATGAGTTTGAATGCTCAAACCGCAAGCATATATACACATCGTTGAGTGTGGGTGGGCTGCCCAGCCAACCGCCCACACACCCCATACAGGCATCCGTTCGGGCGCTTTACAAGGTCGGCCTCATCGCCATCGTTCTGGTGCTTTACAAGGTCGGCCTCATCGCCATCGTTCGGCCAACCCTCATTGCAAATGCTCCACACTTACTCGTTCACCAAGTGTTCGCATATCGTCGCAAGGTTCCTCCATCGTTCCATCGCACAACCAGTCGGTCGCTCCATTGTTCGGTCGTGCACGACCGCCCGTTGCACCTCCAACACGCACTCGTTGTGCGCGCGCCCGGTCGCCCCGCGCCCAACCGTCACACATCTCTGAAGGCCTTACATCCTCCTCCACCTGAAGTCGTTGTCGTCCTCGACAACATACCATCCTCCAAGATCATCAATATCCATGATGTCAACTCCTCCACATACGGCAAACATCCCTGCAACATATGTAGAACTCCATCTCCACCATGTCTCATCTCAGAAAACAACTGTCACCAATATAACCATACCAATGTACACATCCCATCGGTACGTCATACATCAGATATCCATGATCATCAACCACCCTGTCACAATCTCCCCATGCTGCTCTCCACCATAGAAGGTTGGTCCCTCCATCCAAGCTACATGTCCACTGTAACAATGTGTCAACCCCATCATGTCATCATCACCATGTGCACTACTGCCATGATACTCCAACAAGTGCTAACACAACTCTACCATGTGCCAACATCTCATCCCTCCTCGTCCATGTGAACTGCTCTCCTCGACTGCCCGATGTCAATATCTCTCCGTGCACTTCCGAATCCCATGTCTGAACTAGTTGGGTAGCTAATCCAACTGTCACGCTCAAGCCATGAGAGTGAACATCCTTATGCCTTCACCAGTCTATTTCGGATTCCTGCCACATCCTGAACTCATCAAGAATAAACCATGTCCAGGTCCATGAAGTAGCCCTCATGTCATCTGCAACATGTCATGATGCTTGATTGCCAAGCCATCCCTGCATCATCATACCTGCTCAACCTGCTTTAAGGACTCACTGCCATAAGCAGCTAATAATGAGCCCCATCTTCTTTTCCATCTAAGAAGATGTGGAGGGGTTAGAGCCTGAAGGCTCACCCTCACTAATCATCTCAATCCATCTATCAGGATCCTCAATCTCCATCCCTTGTAGATAAGTGACCTGGTCCTCCTCTCGAACATCTGGCCTCACATATGCCTCCTCCTCATCATCATCATCATCCTCAACCACTTCTAGCCTTCTTGACAAATCCAAGATACTATCTGAAAGTGTCTTGATGACCAATGACTGTTCGGTAAGCTTTGTCTCAACCATGGACAACCGCTTACTCATGTCACCCAATCTCTTCTCATCCTCCATTTGCATCACTGCCAATTTACAATCAGGCCTTGTTACTCCAATGGTAGGCACACCAATGGGTACATCTTCCCTTCCATCGTAAATGTACAGCTTCTTCAAATGTGGAGCAATCATAGCATCAAATTGTTTCATGAATTCCATCCCTGGCATAGCCTCATAGTCATCAATCCGCACTATAGTGAAGTCAACCTTCCCTGTCCACTCACCAAGTGTTGTGTCCACCTTTTTAGCTACACCAAGAACTTCATCCAGAGGAGAATTCACTATCTTCATATGTGCCTTGATAGGTACAAATTTCAGCCCAATCCTTCTCGCAGTATCTTCTCCCATGAAGTTGTGAGAAGCCCCACTATCCACCATAGTGAGTACATCAGCATCTCCAACCTTCATCCGAACATACTCCAATCCTCTCAGGATCCTTCCAAGAGATCACCTCTATAGCAGTAGCAGCACCAAGGATCTACATCATCCCCACAAAAGCACCTTCCTCTTTCGCATTAGATTGTGCAATTGCAGCCACTTTCGGTTTAGAAGGACAATTCTTCACCGTTTGTGGTCCGGCACATATCCAACACTTCAAGACTTTTTTCGTCTTCGAACTGTCATCCGATTTCGAAGCATCATCTTTCTTCCTCTCTTTCGGCTTGTCAGACTTCTTCTTCCTATCATCAGAAGTCTCATCATAATGCTCCACCAACCTGTCCATAGCAGCAAAAGCCTCTTCAAGTGTTCTAATCCTTTGTCTCTTCACTTCATTGTGTGCCCAAGGCTTCAACCCAATAATGAAATTGAACACCTTGTCCCTCTCCGCCATGTCAGGAAGTTCTAGGACTGCACTTGCAAACTCCCGCTGATATGTCTGAAGGTTCCCTGTCTGCTTTATGAATTTGATCTTCATCCTTGCTTCCCATGTTTCATCCTGAGGACTAAAATGGGCCTGCAAAGCTCCTTTCATCTCATCTCACGAAGTGATGTCACTAGCACTGCCACTAGCAATCTGGTCCATCCTCCTTCGCCACCACATCTTAGCATCCTTTGTTAGAAACTGAGCAACTACCTTGACCTTCGTCTCATCATCAGATAGACCCAACCATTCCAAGTATTGCTCCATGTCCCATAGAAAGTTGCCAAAAGTCTTTGCACTCCTTGTACGATCGAACGATTCCGGTTCCTTGACTTTCACATGAGGCACTCCTCCACCTGAGCCATGCCTCATGGCCTTCTTCAACACCGAGATCTCATCTCTGGCTTCATCAAGAGATTTCTTCAAGTCCACGATCTCTGCAAGACCCTGGTCCCTTGCTTCTTCAACCTCCTTGACCCTCACTTCAAGTTGTGTACACATAAGATTAGTGTACTCGTGTTGAGTTCGGAGTTCATCAAGCTCATCCTTCATCTTCAAAGTTGCTTCTTGCTCTTTCACGACCAAGTCAATCTTTTTATTCCAATAAGCTTCCAAGTCCTCTATTTTCTCCAACACTTTCTCAATAAACCCAAGGGTAGTGTCCTTGGCATCATGACTAGACCCAATCTGAGATTCAACCATTTCCAATAGCCTTTTCCTTCTTTGCAACCTAGTCTCGACCATACAACAGCTTCACCTGCAACCCAAGTCCTTGATGCAACACTTATCAGGAAGTGTTTCACCAACCTCTTTCCCTTGCAAGTACCTGTCACCACATTCCCTTCTTCCAAGTGCACCCACACTTGCACTTCGTTACGAGCAACCCTGCTCAAACCAGCGCCAACCGAGCTCTGATACCACCTTCACTTCAGTGGAGGTGTGTAGCAGCTTCAACCTTCAATGCCTGAATCAGTTGCTCTGATACCACCTGTCACGCCCCCAAGCCTACGGTAGTCTTTCAACCGTGCCGGCGAGGTGCGGCACCACCGAACACTTTCTTTTTAACAATACTCGTGCACATGGACTACGCCTATCCACTTACTCCTACTTAGTTGTGATTCTCAACCAAGTATAATTAGTTATCCTTTATACCAATGAACGCCCATACTTTATTCATTATCAACAACAATTATAAACGACAACACAATTGCACAATATAAAGGGGAGGGGCAACTCCCTGAACAATGAGTCCACCCAACAATATATTAAGAATATTAGTTTATAGTACACAAGTATGCCTTGGCAAGACCAAGTCCCATACTTAGCCAATTTTACATCAATACAATCTTCATGCACCCTTGCACGATGGGCGGGCGCTCACCCGAGCCACCAAGACACCCTCGCCAAGTCTAGGCACAACCAACACCTCTGCACGATCACCCCGGGCACGTCTTGCCCAACGCCTTCACCTCTCACCATGAGCGTTTCCACCAAGTGCATTATCCCAAGGAGAGCGCATGAGCTATGCGCTTGCCTCTCCTCAAATCTGCACACAAGAACCTCTTCACCAAGAGCGAAGTGCGTATGATCAATGAGCGAGTACGATTGAATGAGTTTGAACGCTCAAACTACAAGCATATATACACATCGTTGAGAGTGGGTGGGCTGCCCAGCCGACCGCCCACACACCCCATACACGCAGTTCGGGCTCTTTACAAGGTCGGCCTCACCGCCATCGTTGGTCGGCCAACCCTCATCGCAAATGCTCCACACATGGGTATAACCATCGCTCCACACTTACTCGTTCACCAAGTGTTCGCATATTGTCGCATATCGTCGCAAGGTTCCTCCGTCGTTCCATCGCACAACCCGTCGGTCGCTCCGTCGTCCGGTCGTGCACGACTGCCCATCGAACCTCCAACACACGCTCGTCATGCGCGCGCCCGGTCGCTTGGCACCCAACCATCGCACATCTCCGAAGGCCTTACACGCCACCTCCCGCTGTAGGGAACCCACGACCGCTTAAAAAGAAGATAGTTGACTTAGCCCCATTGCCTCCAGCGGCAGGGAACCCACGACCGCTAGAAAAGAAGATAGTTGTCTCCACAAGAGACACTCCTCATCGTTAGCGGCGGGATAGTGTTCTCCAGTGAAGGATAGTGGAGACGCACGCGCATCCATGAGGAAGAGGAAATTGAGAAGGAAGTTGGAAATTAGGAATATCTCCATCCACTCACCTCACCTGCACGCACCACATCACTTTTTCTAATGGAGGATTGGGCATTTGGAACTTTCCAAACTACTTTACCTCCGCGGTTTCTCTAATGCCAGCCAGAATGGCACCCCTCTATCCATCGCTGTCACCACCTCCTTTTGTGTAACCGCGTCCTCGCTTCCACAACTCCCCCTACTTAAACCTAATCCCTCTACTCTGCTCTTCAATCTCACAACCATCTTTTCTTCCCTGCTCTATCCCACTACCAGTTTTTGTAGCTTCATTCTTTCTTGATTGTTGTTATAAGCGAGTTCGATTCTCTTCTGGTCGATCCATAGTGATAGTGAAGGTTGCAAGGTATTTTACCAGCTTGCCTTCAAAATTCAAAACGCTGCTTGTGGTTCGCGGCTTCGACTCACTGTGATCCTGTAGATGGGCGTGTTTTGTATGGTGGCATTGTGGGCATCTGCTGCTGCTGCTGGTGGACAGTTCAGGAAACTTGCTGCTTTGGTGGAAGAGGCATCTGTTGTTTTGACTTACCATGATGGTCCTCTGCCAGTGGGGTGATCCCTCTCCATTTGATTTGGTATGGGCAGTTCACGCCTGTTCAACGCTCCATTGTGGGGGATTTTGTACAATCTCTTGGGGCAAAGACGTCAGAGGGAAAAGCAAATCAGCCCTCCGCCTCCGCCTCCACTTGGTGGAAGACCACGCACAAGTACGAGGGCACCCACTCTAACAACAAGGCCGCCCCATCCACATCCACATCCACATCCAATGTTGTAATGCTTGGAAAGCAGAAGGTGGACCAACAATACTCCCTCGACAAGTCACTCAAGAGGACTGACATTGCTGCTCTGGTTGAAGCTGCCCTCAAGTCAGGTGCTCTGCCACGCAGGAAATCACCCGGAAATGCCAATGTTGTGTACTTGGTGCTCACCTCCGAGGATGTCACCGTGGAGGGTTTCTGCATGAGCTCCTGCGGATTCCATGCCAATCTCAATCTCAATCTATTATCAAGTACAGGAAGCCGAATGATGCAGGGGAAGGGGGAGAAGCATGAGCAGCTAATTCCATACGTGTGGGTTGGGAATTCTGCGAGTCAGTGCCCTGGACAGTGCGCGTGGCCGTTTCATCAGCCCATGTATGGACCCCAGACTCCTCCCCTGGTGGCACCAAACGGAGACGTGGGCATCGATGGCATGATCATCAACATTGCTGCTGTTCTGGCAGGAGCAGCCACTAATCCATTCAACACCGGCTACTTCCAAGGGGATGTCGCTGCACCTTTAGAGGTCGTCTCCGCCTGCTCCGGAATATATGGAAAGGGGGCTTACCCGGGCTTCCTCGGGGAGCTTCTGAGGGATAAAACAAGTGGGGCGAGCTACAATGCCCGCGGAGTTAATGGACGGGCATATCTGCTGCCGGCTATGTGGGATCCGGCTACCAAATCTTGCCATCCTTTGGTATAATCATTTTTGTAATCCTAATCCTACGGGCGTAGGAAGGAGACGGTAGTGCATCCACTATGCCTGTAGATGCGTCCCGACCTGTATATCTATTCTTTTATTCTTTTCAAAAGATATTATAACACATTCTTTCAATCCCTTTCACATGAAATTTTCCCCATACCTATTGAAACTTGTTTGTTTCTCATCCATATTATGTGCATTGTGGAATTCCAAAGGTCCCCGAATGTTTTATGCTGAGCTTCTTTTCCACGCCATATGTGAAGGGGTTTTCTTCTGCAATGTTGAAGTGGGTAGGTTGTTCTGGACATATGCTATGTCAGAAACTGCCTCTGCATGGAAAGAGTTCAACAATCCAGCACCCTTGAGCATGCACCTTCTCACTCTCAACTAATTTTTATTCTTCCTCTGTAATCAAATTCTGCTGCAGGGAATATAGGATAGTATACTTTAGCTTTACCCCTTAAAGTGTGGAAAACTTCCTAAAAACTTTTGATGCATAAATCAATCGGAGTGCTGGACAATCCTGTTGCGTTTCTTCTGTTCACATTGTCTAGGACTTGGACTGAAAATGGCACGAGTTCATCTAAAGTTATAAGAAGAGTTAACAGGTCGAAACGAGCACTGTGTTGTTGCTTGAATAGATGAATGGTGGTTGATGTTCACAACACAGGCCACAATGGCGGAATGCCAACTCGCAGAAGATGGTTGATAATACGGGGCTGAATTAGTAGAAACCTTGTTATAGTTTGTGAGATCATCAAACACATAATTTCCGTTACCTTCTAATGCAATGATAACTAAATTCCTATCTTCTCAAACTCATAATAATAACATCACTGTCCTCAGCAGCAAGCCTATGGACCTTGGGTTGAGCTCAGCAACTCTTAATGGGCAGTCCCCAATACTAGAGCTGAATCAACATCCCACGGCAATTTGGAACAGAGTGTAATAAATGAAAAGCAGGGTATTTATTTACAAAATCAGACGCAGACCGCGCAAAGAGCTTTCAGATGATTCTGCAATCTGCTCATTGCCCGCCTTGGGCTTTGCTCTTTGTCAAGGGCTGGCAAGTCTAATGGATATGCTGTTGAGGAATAGGATGAGATTTTCTATATTTGCAGTTCCTCTCGTCTTCGATAAGCATGCTGCAATAGACTAAAATGCTAAAATAGAAATATCATATTGAAAATTTGAAGTTTAAGATTTAGCTTAGTAAAAAAATTGGGATGTCTGAGGCATTTCTTTCCGTGTTAAATGCTAAAATAGAAATATCATATTGAAAATTTGAAGTTTAAAATTTAGCTTAGTAAAAAAATTGGGATGTCTGAGGCATTTCTTCCCGTGTTTCCACTGTTGCATGGGGCGATGTTGCAAATTTTGGGGATGTATACAATAGGATCGTAGCATTACCGTTAGTTGTCATACTGGAGGGTTTTCAATAACTCGAACAATCGTTACAACGAACATCTTAATAGCCTAATTAGATTGCCAACTTCTAATCACAGGTCCAAGACCAGGGAGCAACATAGTAAAGCCGTTCAGAGGCAAATGGCTGGTGCATATTTTTATAGTCCAAGACCAGGGAGCAACCTAGTAAAGCCATTCAGGAACAAATAGCTGGTGCATATTTTTATATTAAAGGGATGGGCCGTCAGAGGATTCTTATTTATGATATATTATAGAAACTTAAAAGAAATGAAAATCTTAGAAACACATGGCTTCGGAAAGAAGGGTTGTTTTTTCAGGATGCCAAAACTCGCTTTAAACTTTACAAAATACATTAAGGCAGTTTCTGGTCGAACTATCTGTCTATCTAGTTCTATGCGTATGTCTTTATGAGAAAGCAAGAAAACCTTTTGGCCAGGAGGCAGAGGGGAGACATGAGAATGTCTATGATAGATAACTTAGAGTCTAGAAAATAGATAGCACATGTTGTTAATTATGTCAAGACAGAGTCTACCTCTTCTGCATTCGGTAGTCTCAAGAAAGGAACCGTGTCATATCTCTTAAAGGCCTCCAAGAAAGGAACCATGTCATCTGTCAAAGGCCTCCAAGAAAAAAATGAGAATGGCAAGGAAGTAATTCCACTACCTGGGTTTGCTATTTTGTTTCTTCCACCTTGCAGAAATTAAATTATCAGCGTCTTTGTTTCATGCACTGTCAATAGGGAGCAGATCAAAGAGGAAGAGGAATTCTTGAACTGTTCATGCAACTACTGCATGGGCTCCTAGAATTAGCTATGATAGGAATCCATAGACTGTGCCCTTACGAGCTTTGGGTGAAAATGGCTCAACTTAGTTGTTAGAAGAACAATTATTTTCTCGGCCAATGAGGTAAATTGGATTCACCTTTATGATAGCATGAATACTAGTATTATTTCAATGATTTTTGAGGCATTCGTTTCACATCTTACGATAAATAAATGTCTTTCAACTATTTGAATCATGGTACAAGCACTACCTTGACTGCTTTAAAGGAAATTCACTACTAAAATGGATTTGGATTTGGTTAGCCCTCCCTAAATACGATTGTGGGAAGATTTGCTTGGCATGAAATAGGGTTAATTCATAGTTCTTACTTCTAGCCTTAATCATCGCAGAACATGCCAGATTGCTATTGGCATAGCCTATCCAATCAAGGAAGTCTAAGCCACCAATTCTCTAAACTAGTACAGAATTGCACATAGTAGTAGTGCCATGCTGAAAACTAAAATATAACTGAAAACTGCCACGAACATATTAGACGGGTCCTATTTTTCTGTCTTTCTATATACGATATTCATACAATAGACATAAATATCGAAATAAATAGATTGCTAATTGCTTCCGAAGACAACAAAAATAGTTGAGAGACCCCAATTCACCACCCTAATTAGTTCATTGGTCCAACATCGGAGTTTTACCAAGTCGCAGATTGTCATTCTGGGAATATAAATGATAAATTATAATTAAGCAAATGCTGGCACACATCCGACCATACTACATCAGTCCCTTTTTCTGCTCCTCCATAAATAGTGCTGATATACTAGAGATAAAAATGAATACCAATAGGGTATTTATTACTTCCGAGGGCGGTGAAAAAACCTTTTAACAGTTTATTGATTCCAAATGGAAATGGATACAATAAATCTGTAGATGGATATTCAACCCTTTTCAAAGCAAAATAGCCTCCGAGCATGACATGTACAAATACAAAAATTATTAGATACAACAGTTGGTTGGAATGAATTAAATTGAAATCTAGCAAAATACATAATCTTGTTAAGAGAACTTGACTGGCTTCTAAGCTTAACATGCATGAAAAAGTTCATCATATACTTCATTGGTTGTTATCAAAGTTCTTCGACTATCCTAAAAGGCCACCTCATGCAAAGTCCGAAGACTGCACAGAATGAGGTTTAATGCACATTCATCTATTTAGGAGAGCCCTTGCTGCAGAAAACATTATGAGGACCATATCTATTGAACGTCTCTGTCAAGATATCATCATCAAGAAATACATTGAACTCTTTCCATTTGCAAAAAAGGATAACAACCCTCAGAAGGAAATATTCTACTAGATCATCTTTTTGGAAAGATCAACTCTTGTGTTATTCTTCTCTGTGTTAGGTAACTCTTTAGCATGGAAGATGCACAATGGGAGAAATGTAGATTATGGAAAGAACCTTGGAGAGAGGGAAAGGAGGTTTACAAAGTTTCAGAGGAATTGAAGACTCAGCTATCTCAACAGGGCTATGAAACACTAGCTGAAGATTGAGATGAGAACAAGGCATCTGTTTAGTCCTCAGGTTGGACATCAAATCAGAATTAGGGTCTCCAATGAAATCTTACAAAATAATGGAGTGCTTAAGTGTGCAAGAAATAATGACTAATTACAAGGAGTAATCAGTTACCCTATTTATCTATATCTTCACCCTTTTAGACAATTGTATACCATTATTCTATTGTTATTGAGACACGTTGTAATATTAGTATCAGGCCCAAGGGATGAGAGAAGCAATAGGGATTTTTAAGAGCTTCAATCATTCAGTGGGAATAGACTATAGTACTTAGAATTAAATAATATCCTTATACTGACGCCTTTATCCTAAGTTGTTCACTAGACCCATTATAACTCAATACTAGTGCTAAACCAAGGCTCCTACAAGACTATTTACCATAACAGAAAATGTAAATTCGATTCTTGGGCTCATGTTGTACAATAGTACATTAAGAGTCTTAGAATTGGATTCCTTATAAGATTCATCTGGCAAACCCCAACCCGAACAGGACCTGTGGTGTAGTTGAGACCTATCAAAATTGAAAATGACTCACACTCAAGCAAAGAAGTACTCGGAAAGTATGAAAGTAAAAAGTCAATTGTTGGCACTGCACCTATGTTCAACATTCATTTGTGTTAATTTGTACATAGTACAAAATTGTGAGAATAATGATGAACGCTGACCAAGTCTCCAGTAAAGCACATTAAAGTGGGTAAGTGATCAATTTAGACAACATGTTCATACATGCTTACTAGAATAAGTCCCAATAGCCATGGATCAAGGATCCACCTATACCAATATATATTTCAGGACAACCCTAAAAAAATTAAAACTGCAACTTTGAAAGAATGTTTGTCACACAAAATCTGTCATAATTCCCTTATTTAGTGTTCATCCTCTATGTACATATAAAACTATGTTAATTATTCTTTTTGTGTCGAGTTATTTTTTAGTGCAAATCAATCATTTGGACAATACCTCATCTTTTGTATGTAGATACAAATGTAAAACACCCGTCCTCCCAAACTAGGAACTCTTATGTAACTCTCGCCATTCTTTGTCTTATGTAGATATACTTGCATGCATGACCTAGATTATCTTCATATTAGACAATTTTTATTATTAACACGCTGCTTTCAGATGCTGGATCAAGTCATGAAAAAAAAGGAACTGTGAATCCTACAGAATAATCAGGGTTCAAAAATAAAAATAAGAGGGAAAAATGAACTAGCTATTGCAGATGAGGACATCAAGTAATTTATATCTAAGTACTTACAAATGAAATAGGCCCATCAGGTGTCGTATCAAAATCTAAGTTTGCTAGATCAAAATATGAAGTTTGATGCATTTCCTTTTCATGTCCATTACCTCCAATCCGACCACAATCAGACAAACAAGGGATGTTGTTCGTTTCTTCAACATTCTCCTTACAAGATCTGTTTCCAAGTATTTCCACATTAACTGAATGACCACATCTTATTCCATCCAACCCCATAGCAATTTATGTCATGACAAATGATTTTACCATCAAACATCACCTCGGCACTTGAATGATCACCTCTTGGATTCGATCAGTAGAAGGAATGGTGGCTCTCTTTAAGATGATTATCATTGGAAGTATTGGTTGTCCTACCTCACTAGTGTGGCAAATATGGTAAAGTATGAAAGTGTTAATGGTTAGTCACGAGAGTTGTTAATGACTGGAATCTTAGCGCCTCTTTGCATGAAGCCTTCCATTGTTATGGCTCTTAAACAAGATCAACTGTCCTCAACTATGTAAATTTTAATTGAGCTTGGCCAATTGCTTCTATGGATGATGAATCAGTGGCCTTCAAAATCAACTGGAATTTTTACAACAACTTGGCGTTAATTTGGCTCACCCTTCCAAAATTCAGTCTCCTCCCTCCTTAGTATATCTTTTCTCTCCTCCAAAATTTAGTTTAACTTTCTAGGATTTTGTCCTCTTTTTGGTTATGGTATACTAAGACGTGTTAAATAACTATTTCTAATACAAATTTAAATGAAAAAAGGGCAATAAAATCATTTTTTTAACAACCATGCATCTTATTCTTAGATTTGTATACTAATAAATCATATGTTTTGTTTTTTCATGTATTTGTACTAGAACAATTCAATAGACACTTGTTGAAGATTCGTTGGAACAATTTAGAAAATTCGCTGGAAAATTCTATCATTTTATCTCTTGTGAAAGACATTATTCAAAGGAAGCTGAAAACGCAGAAAATCAAATTTTCCTATAACACAACAACAATGAAACAATACATAGTGCTAGAATATTTAGAGCATCAGTGCACAAAAACATCTCATGTTCCAATCGACATTAACACTGAGGATACTGCCATCTTTGAATCAATGCAGTGTTTGGAAATAAGTGTTGCGAACAAGCCTGAAGCAATAGATCAACTAAATGCAAGCAATAATGAAACAATAAGTAGTACTAGAAGATTTGTGTGAGTCAAGATCAAGAAAAAGATTAAGGAACAGCTCAACAGAGTTATCAATGTCTGAAAAAAATATCAAGCACAGATAAATTATGCACCTATCTTTCATTGTTCAATATGTCAAAGAACCTTCATTAGAAGAGCTTCTTTTTCGATGAAACAAGTGAACCAAAAAACATAGGCAAAAAGCATTAGGAAACCACTAGCTTGTTTCCATGAATTTTAAAAACCTAGTTTTGAAAATGTCGAAAATAACAGTTCCTTCATTTGTAGGCTTTGCAAAAAAGCATTTTCAGATTACACAATTCCTAAATACACAGTTCCTGCAAAAACAAAAATAGATAAAGGCACTATAACACTTAGTCAACACACTGAACTAGAAGAAAGACTAGTGGCATTACGATTGTCCTTTTTGCAAATAAGCGAAATGAGCCATCGACATAAAAAACCACAACTAGGTTTAACTGGAGGAGTCACTGATGCCCCAACTAACATATGTGTAATTCAGTCTGTGTTGCCTCGAAACATAAAAGACACTGACACAGTGGCAGTTGTGCTAAAAAAGCATTTAAAATTCAAAAGTGCCTATGCATTTGGTCAGGTTCGGGTTCACATAGTCATGAAAGCATTAAAACAATTACGCAAAACAATGCTTTACAAGTTAGAAAATGTTGCGATAGACGACAATTCGAAACAAGTGTTCGTAGAAAACTAAGGAGCATATGACCGTACATCTGAGATTGGAAATAGTGAAAACGATAATCAGGATATTGATGAACCAATCACAAAAACATTGGTTCATGGTTTCACTGATCCGCATACTATCCATGACCTTGTAAACAGGCAAATTAACATCGCACCTGTTGCAGGTTATGTTCCATTAGGAATTTTCCAAGATAAATACCCAGAAGAAATGAGTGTTCCCAAGTGATCTGTCAAAAGACTCTACCTATCAAAAAATCTGTCAATGGGAAGTGCTACATAAAAATCATGACTTTTCTTCCCATTATACTAACTTATTTTATAAAGCAATTCGCATTGTCATAAACCAAGTATTGAATGTTATGTGAATTAGAATTAGAAAAGGTCAGTTTAGAGGAAGAAAAGTACGTGTAAAAGATGTCAAATCCAAACCAAATTTGGATTACATTTTGAAATCTGACATTGGGTACATGGACTTAAAAACAATTCACACTTCACCTGACTACCATCAACAAATACGTAGAAAACTATATGCAATGATTCGAAAACTAGGTCCACCTACTTTCTTCCTGTCCTTTAGTAGCACAGAGCATCTTTGGGAGCCTTTGATGAATGCATGAAAACATATAAGGAAAAGCACTACAAGACCAAACAAAAATGAATTAGAAGAAAATGAACCGCACTTGTTAATAAGAAATGACCCTGTAACTTGTGCACATTACTATAGATCTAGGATGGATTCTTTGCGTCAATTGATAGCTCATGATTACACGTACTATGGAGAAATTGATGACTACTTCTACATCACAGAATTCCAAGACATAGGAAGTGAGCATGAACATGGCTTATTATGGATAAAATCTGCACCATTCTATGGTAAAGACACAAACATTCATGTTGAAAATTTGGTTGATAAATACTTGTCAACTGATTCATCGGTTCTACCAAAAGACCTTAGAATCTTCCAACATCACTGTCACACAAGAACCTGTAGGAAACATACAAATTCCAATTGCAAATTTAATTTTCTGAGACCTCCAATGAAAACAACAAAAATACTTGAACCTCTTGAATTTGATAGCGCTAAAACGAAAACAAATGTAAAACTAATATTTGACACAATAAGCAATGTCAATTATGATCAAAAGGATACATTTGATAGCTTATTGCATAGCATTGGATTAACAAATGATGAATACATACATGTTATCCAATGTACACTAAATCACACAACTTTATTGATGCAAAGAAAGCCAACTGACACGTGGACAAATAGCTTTGCTCAACACATCCCGGCAATTTGGATTGCAAACACTGACTCCCAATCTGTACTCGATTCATTTTCCGCTGCGATGTGTCGTAGTTCCTATATGAAGAAAGAAGATAAAACACTTACATCGACCTTCAATAACATACACGAAAATCACCTTAAAACAAAATCTGATATCATGAACACTATTAATTGTCTAGGAAAAGCTTTAGTAAACATGCAACAAATGTCTGCACAACAAGCAATGCATATTGTGTTATCGCTTCCATTAAACTGTAGTTAAGGAAAATGTATTTTCATTAACACATCTCCTACAAAGAAATATGCATTTGTTTTGAAAATAAAAAAACACTTGCTAAAGGAACCAGACGACTTTGAAGACATACTGTGTCCACCAATTATTGACTATTATATTCTACAACCTATAGCTATTAATGCTCTATGTTTAGCAAAAATTGCATTTTGTTATACAAACAAAGGACAAAAATGCAAACAATAAAATAATCCATATGCCATTAGGTGTGTGAGATATAACAAATACAAATACATTGAATTTTTTTATAGAGAACAATTAATGTTATGAGATCTGTATCGAGTCAATGAGACCACGATCAAGCAACATCACCCAAGTTGACATTATGCATGTGTTGCTTTGGGAAAGAAATTAGGCAAAATGAACAAAAAAATAGATTTGTTACAAGACCTACATGGGTCGACATAGATGATGCAGTCAATGCAATAGAAACACAAACTGAACAATTATTTGACATAGATAGTCTAAACCCAAATGAAACAGAAAATACAAGGTTTGATAAATCCATTAATGAAAAATACGAAACCTATGATTTCCAAAGTGTTTTGTAACATTTTCAACATACAAAGAACTTGACTTTACTATCTCTAAGGCCATATGAAATTGTCAATCAACCAAATATACTAGAAGGCATATAGTATTATGAGTTAATGTGACAATTAAACCCAAAACAAGAAAAATTATTAGCTGGCATGATAGCAAGAAAACTTTATAGGCTAGATGAACCAATTCATTTGTTCTTGACAAGAGGTGTGGGAAGAGGAAAAATATTTACAGCACTAACAATTTTCCATTCCTTAGTACGTGTTGTCACTCACTGCATTCTGGGTTTCAGTGGGTCAAGGTTGCCCAAGAGCAGTGAAGTTTGAAGCCAGCTTCCCAGGCTACAGAATATCTCATAGCTTAATCGGACCCTCTCCATTCCATAGTGCTCAGAAATAGCTTTCCAACTTTATATGGATGTCCAAGATTGGACTTCTCGATCAGAAGTTTGAGCATGTTGAAGTTGTTAGTGTCGGTCTTGAGCCCTCCATCGGTGATCAAAAGCTCTTTGCATGTGCATAGGTAGGTGTCTCATCACTGTTAGTTTTGCATCCCGTTAGGCATGCCATAAAACTAATGGAGGAGCTGGTCCTTGTTCCCTTCTTGGCTTTGCTAGATCAGATCATATCATTTAAAATGAGCTTGTGTTACACTTGTTTTATTTTTGTCTTGAAATCCCAAGTCTTAGGTCTAGGGTTTTGGTCAAAAATCACTGCAAGGTCATGAGTCAAAGGTCTAATAGTCCCCAGCAAGCCGAAAGGAGGTATGTAAATATGTTCCATTGATATTTTTTCATCAGGTACAACTCATTTATACCTTGGATTTAAAAACCCTGTTTTTAAATCCAAGGTCATGTGAAATTTGCAAAAAATAAGGAAAATTTTCAAAATTCTTCAAAATGCTGGCAATAACCCTAGTCTCCTCGCCAGAGTCCATCAGATGGTCAACCTGCAAAAAGAACGGAGTTAAAGCACTCAAAAGATCAAATTCAGGACAAAGGGAACTCAAAACAGTGTTAAAGTGAATGTCAAAACAAAAACATTAGAAAGTGGGTTTGGTAAGTTAATTTTTTCAAAATTGGGCCTATAAAGAGTAAATTTCCCTCTAAACAGCCTCATTATGCATTTGAGAGCTTGCAAAAACGAGTGAGAGGTAAAAGGAGGCGATTTGCAGCAAATTGAAGTCATTTTCAGGGGCGCGACCACTCAGGCTCAGTGCGCGACTAGTTGGGTGGGGCGCGACCACTCAGGCTCAGTGCGCGACTAGTTGGGTGGGGCGCGACCACTCATCGACCCCTCTGCAGTGTATTTTTCTCAAGGGCGCGACCACTCAGGCGGGGTGCGACCACTCAGAGCATGGGCGCGACCACTCAAACTGTTTTCTACAGAACCACTCCAAATCGACCAAATCGCCCTCTTGCTTGCTAAATTGATCGAGGTAGGCACTCAATTCATGAATGATGATTTGGATGGTGAAAATAATGATATGTGTCATGGTTTTATCATT
>APFE030598615.1:25502-45323 GCA_000404065.3 Pinus taeda
AACTCATCCTATTGAAAAATCCATCGAGTTTGACCGGAGAGAGCCTTCTCATACCCCGTAGGGCTAGCTACGAGGTGAAATGGTTTGATGTTGCCTTGAAGGTTTGCCTTTCTCAGCCTGAGGTGAAATCTCAAGTGCTAACAGAAGTTACCCTTGGAAAGCCCAAAAAACAAAGAAAATGGCCAAGTATAAAGGCAAATTGCATATCGGGGGCCCGTGGCACATAGCAAGTCGCGTGTTCGCAATGTGGATTGCCAATATCGCAAATCATTGATCACAGAAACAAAGGGGCACATACAAACACTGAATCATAAAGTCGTTGAAGTCGATAACACTAAAGATCACCGAAATATGGGCCTTAGCGTTAATGCGCCAGGAGGGTCGAAATCCGATTAACAAAGGAAATGCATGAAAAACAAGAACAAGCGGCCCCCTTTCTCTCTCCTCCATGTGGAAGAGCAGTGCCTCAAGCATATCGGCGAAGTCCTGGATATCGCATATCGACGATCTGATGGACTACCATCCAAAAGAAAACCATGCGAACTACCGATTTTATTACACAACTGCATGTTGGACTCTCTCTGAATCCTAAGAAATCCTAGTTCGCCCTGAGTGAGGGGAAGCTACTTGGACACATAGTAGCACAGGAAGGAGTAAAGATCGATCCTAAGCAAGTCAAAGCCATCAGCCTTATTCCCCTGCCCAGAAATAAGAAAGAAGTTCAAGCCTTTCTCCGGAGAATAAATTTCTTGAGGAGGTTAATACCCAACTACGCAGAAATTGTCAAGGGTATTACGAACATGCTCAAGAAGGAAAATGAGGTTAGGTGGAGCTCTGCACCTAGAGATTTTTTTCATCACAATCAAAGAAGCTTTGGCCGAGGTCCCGGTACTAGCCATCCTCGACTATTCAGTACCTTTCTATATCTTTTCTTTCGCCTCTCCACATAGTGTCACTGTTGTGCTGCTACAAAAAAACAAAGAAGGTTATGAGCAACCCATCGCCTTTTTCAGTTTGGTCCTAAGGGATGCTGAGATGAAATATAATATAATGGAGAAACAAGCCTACGCACCGGTCAAGGCTCTGAAACCATTTTGTATGTGTGTGCTGCAATCGGAAATCACAGCATTTCTCCCAACGACAACAGTCAAGGACATCCTGGTGCAGGGAGACAACGAAGTAAAGAGGGGCAAGTAGATAGCTAAAATAGAAGAATATCAACTAGAAATAAGACCTACCAATCTCATCAAAGGCCAGGGGTTGCCCAGATTTTATCTGAATCCAACTGCCAAGCTCTTGGGATAAACCTAATCACAAAGGAGGGCAGACCCAAGGATCACCAGAACGGAATTAAAACAGCTGAGCAAAAAATCTATGCCAGATATGAGGGACCGCCCTGGTATAAGAACATTTTTCATTAACTCTTATTCGTAAGGTGCAAGTGCATAAATATATCATGTCTAGTGGCCAACACAAGTGGATATTGACAGCCACTGACTATTTCACCAAGTGGGTAGAGGCCATCCCAGCTAGAAATGCTACAGACTCAGTGGTGATAAAATTCATGGACGAGAGCATACTATCCCGCTTTGGGTGTCCTTTCAAAACTATCACGGATAATGCTCAGGTCTTAAAATCTGCCACGTTCACCAGCTTCTGTCATAAATTCAATATCATTATTGGGCACTCCACTACATACTACCCTCAAGGTAATGGCTTGGCTGAGTCGTAAAAGAAAACTATGGTGAGGGTGGTGAAGAAGACCACCACTGAAAATCAAAGGAAATGGGACTCCCAACTGAAGTTTTCTCTGTGGGCTAACTGAGTAACACCTAAACGATCCACTTGGGAATCACCTTTTGAGCTAGTGTACGACAAGGTTGTTGTCTTCCCGATCCAATTAGCAATGTCGATGGCGAGATTACTAAAAGAAGCAGAGGAAGAGTGGAATGGCTTGACTAGAAAGATAAATCAATTGGTGGAGCTTCACGAAAGAAGAGAACATGTGGGGACCAAGATGTCCAATTACCAACAGAAAATGAAATCTTTGTTCAACAAGATGGAAAAGGACTGACCTCTTAAGCCAGGAGATTTAGTTCTCAGGTGGGATGTCTGACGGGAAGACAAAGGCAAACATGGGAAATATGATCTGCTATGGTTCAGCCCCTTCAAGATTGTAGAAGAGAGGGGAAAGAACACTTACCTGCTCGAAAACTTGGATGGTTAATTGCTGGAACTACCCTTAAATGGTCAATTCCTCAAATTTTATTTTGAAAACTAGAGGTATCTATTTTACACTCATTGTAAATATCAGTGTGTGTGTGTGTGTGTGTTGTAATTGTTATTTGAATTTTTCAGTTTATGATTGAAAAGGTCCACTTTCACATACTTATATTTTGTTTAAGAATGAGTCCATTCCCAATGGAAGGAAAGCTATTGGTCTGCAGGTTCTCAGTGCCTTGCCAGCAAGGCACTGTCTCCAGTTGGAGCCAATGTTGTCACTAATTACATTGCGGGTATCAGTTGGTCAAGGTTTCCCAAGAGCAGTGAAGTTTGAAACCACCTTCCTAGGCCACAGAAGATTAAGTTAGGGCTTAATTGGACCCTGTCCATTACACAGTGCTCGGAAAGAGATTTCCAACGATATATGGAAGTCCAAGATTGGATTTCTGGATCAGAAATTAGAGCATGTTGAAGTTACCCTTGGAAAGCCCGAAAAACAAAGAAAATGACCAAGTACAAAGGCTAATTGCATATCGGGGGCACGTGGAACATAGCAGGTCGGGGTTCGCATTGTGGATCGCTGATATCGCATATCGGCGATCACAGAAATAAAGGGACGCATACAAACACCGAATCATATAGCCGTCGATGCCGATAATACTAAAAATTGTTGAAATCTGGGCCTTAGTGTTAAAGCGGCAGGAGGGCTGTAATCCGATTAATAAAGGAATTGCATGAAAAACAGGAACGAGTGACCCCATTTCTCTCTCCTTTGCGTGGCAAAATAGCGCGTCGGGCATATTAGCGAAGTTTACAATATCGCATATCGGCGATCTGAGGGACTACCATACAAAAGAAAACCATGCGAACTGTGGATTTTGTGATCCAGCGTGAAAACGCTAGGGAAGGCCGAAATCAGTTTACAAAGGAATTTCATGAAAAAACCAAGGCCGAGTGGACCCTTTCTCTCTCTTCCACGTGGAAGTACGAAAGGTGACATGGCCATACGGGGGACACATGTCACTCAGTTTCAGCGTTTTCAGGGGTTCTATAGAGGCATTTCCGGGTGACACATGGCAGTAATGATGTCACGCCCCCGCAAATCGGTGATCGATGATCACATAGGTTAAGGCACTCCTATACCTCAGTCCCTCTCGGCCTGCGATTGGGATATGTAGGAAATCCTCCCGAATGCGATGTTTTATGTGTTCTACCTCATGAGGATTTCGCGTCCAGACAAGTTTGCCTGCACTATGAAAAAAGGATAATGGGCCTCTCCCCTCCCGTAGTGTGATTGTGATACCTCCAGTGGGCTAGACCCCGCAGATTGGTGATCGCAGGGTTCAGAGGGGAGTCTTAAGGGCAAGCACTGTAAACCGCCACGATGCGGGATTTTGCGCTACAAAGGAAACAGGCCCCCAGACTCAGGTCTAAAGGTCTCAGCGCCCGAAGGCTAGGCCCCTGGTCACGACCCCCCTTGGTCATATAAAGAAAACACAACAGTGTGAGGGGCTAAGGGAGATCAAGATTTGTCTAATTCACAATGCTTTTTTACAGCCAAAGGCCAGTGTGAGAAAGTCCCCCATATTGCCACCAAGAGAGCATCACCAAGTACATCAAGGCGTTGATAGTGCAGGACAGGGCTTTAAAGACATGATGTGTCGGCAGCTGTGGCTTTAAGGTGAGAAAGTGGTGCATTCAAATCCGAGATGCGCTAATTCAAAAAGGCTCACTATGACACAGAAATGACGGGGTTGGCGCCGAAAGTAGTTGTGGCTTTCAATAAGGGAGATGGAGCATTCAAAACCAGGCATGCATAGACCCAAAAGGGCCTTTGTGACACAGATCTGGAGGTCGGCGCCGAATGCAATAAATATAGAAATGATAGAAGTTGGCTAAGCATCACAGGAATCCATATTGTGAGAAGACTAGCTCCTGAAGCAGAGACGATCGTAGGATGGGAAAGGAGAGATTTTTATCTGATTGTTTACTTATTTATTGTACTGTAATGTGCCTCCTTTTAAGGAGGCATTTAATTCTGTAATGTTTTTGGGCCACAGAGCCATCTGTGACTGAGACATCTATGTTGACCCGATAACTGAGACTAGGCAAGAGATATTTTGTTGTCATGAATGTTCAGGCTCCCCTCTCCAAATAAATAGGGGAAAGAAAGACTTAAGAAAGGTTAAGAAATTCTAAAGAAAATACTACATCTTATTTTCAGATTGTATGGCTTTGTAATACAGATCTTTCAGAATATCAGTGAAATGGTGGTGATTCCCCCTTCAAGTATTACAATATTTTATCCCTCTATTAAACCCAATTTATGTTCATACTTCTTCTCTGAATTCATGCAATCATAACTGTTAGTAATATTTAAAGCCTTTCTCATAGATTCATTTGTATCGATAAGCTAATGCAAGTGCCTCTAATTATATCACATGTTCATTTGTATCAACATTGTTAATGCATGTGCCTGTATGGATTATTGAATTACATCTTTAATAGTTGTGCTTCATGAATCATAACACCTATTCTGTTTATTGTCCACTATATCTGCTTGTAACTCAAATAAGTATAGAAACTTTTAATGACTCAAGATATATGCGTTAAGTGTAGAATTCTTGAAGCCTCATGCTCCATATGATGAGTTTCTCTTTCTTCTTTTCCTCTATCATTTGCTCTACAAAGCTTATTAAACTATAAGTCCTTGAACTACTCAGCCTCCATTGTTTTAGGCATATTTCTAAGATTTGTACATGTGAAGAAGTACTAGAAATTCATGTCTCACTCCTTTAGGCGAATGAACCAACCCAATATATATATATATATATATATACAAACTATATGTGATGTTTCCATTTCTAGAAAATTATGTGAGCCACGCAGAATCTAAGTGTGCCGAGGCACTGGTCTTGTAAGCAATCCAAGGCTGTCTCTAGGAGCTACAACAGTATGCATACATAATGGAACATTGGCTTATAATCCATCACAGCTAAAAGGAATAATCACCACGCATACGGAAAAAGATGCATTCAGTGCAAGCAATGTCACATTGCATTATGCATTCTATTTACCCTTTAACAACAGTGATTGTTCTTCACTAAAGAATGAAAATTTAGACACTTTATCAATTTAGGTAAATTGGTATCTCCTTTAAGTTGATGGCTACAAATCTTGCAGCAAACACGATTGGTGTCTCGTATAGGGTGGTGCATACAAATCTTGCAAAAATTGGGATTAGTGTCTCTTGAAGTTTGGTGCATAAAAATATTGGAGAAAAAGGGATTAGTGTCTCCTATCTAATTTGGTCCCTACAAATCTTGCAATAGAAGAGATTAATGTCTCCTATAGGTTGGTGCCTACAAATATTTCAATAAAAGGGATTGGCGTCTCCTATAGGTTAGCACATACAAATCTTGCAATAAAAGGGATTGGTCTCTTTTATAAGTTAATGCCTACAAATATCTTAGCAGGTGGGATCGATGTCTTATAGGTTAGTTCCTACAGAGTTTTTCATAATAGGTTGGTGGCTACAAAGATTTGTTATACAGAAATTCTCATTTATATCTTGTGCTTTGTATGTGATATTATTTGTTATGACTCATGACTATTTAAATAAGATATAAATTTTCTTATACTAATTCATGCACACGCCCTGGCCCTGGGTTAGTGTAAGTGTGAATCCAATAATTGGTATCAAAGTAAGTTCCTTCAAATGTAGTACAACCACTAGAAGGGAGATATTAGAGGGACCATGATCAGTCAGGAAGGTTCATTCACAACCAAAGCTAAATAATTAGATGGAACAAATTATGCCTTCTGAAGGGTAAGGATGAAGACTTATCTAATGTACATTGTTTTTTACATTTGGACATAGATAGTGGATGGTTATAAAGCTCTAACAACTTCTCCATCTAATCAAGGTGGTAAGAAGGCTTGTATAAATAATGAAAGGTCATGAATTCCATGTTTTGTGGCCTATCTGAATAAGAGTTTGTCAAAGTAATGCATGTGAATATGGAAAGGAAATTTGGGACAAACTTCAAAATAATTGTGAAGGAGATGAAAAAGTGAAGAGAGAAAAAATTCAAACCTAAAGAAGATAGTTCAAAAGATTGAATGTGAATGATAAAGAATATATTGCAGTCTACTTCCTTCCTGTGGATGAGATGATCAATGTTTTCCGAGAACCTGGTGAAGAAGTTGAGGAATCAATGCCTGTATTGAAGGTGTTGAGATCTATCCCCTTAATATTTGATGCAAATATATCATCTACTAAAGAAATAAAGGATATGGAAAATATGAAGATGGATGAGCTACATGGGATTTTCACTACATATGAAATCACGATAGAAAAAGGAAAGTAAACATTGAAGGAAGTAGCTTTCAAAGTTTCAAAGAAGACAAAAGAACTGAAAGCCAATGATTTTTCAATAAATGAATCAGATGTAGAAGGGTCACAGTTTATGAGAAAGTTGAAAAGAATATTTGGAAAATACCGAGGTAATCTACCAATCAAATGTTTTAGTTGTGGTAAAATAGAGTATTTTGTTGCTAAATGTCCATATGCAAAATGTGAGGAAGAAGAACACCAAAATAGAAGCAAGTCATATCAACACAAAAGAGGAATGTATTCCAAGAAGAATGGTTTTTATTCCAGAGAAGATATTATCGGCTCAAAAGAGAGTGATAAATATGCATCTAATATTAATAAAGAAGAGCTTCCTTTCTAACACAAATATTGTTGATAAAGAATAATCAAGAAGAGAGAATTGACTCAAAGGATGATAATATTGATAGGAAAGTAAACCTTGAGGCATAACTTGTTAGTGCCCTAGAAGAAAAAGGATCACGATCTTGATGAAATAACAATTTTCATCTTAAATACACAACTAGAAGATGCAAAGATGATAAAATAAGCAGCGAGACTCTAGTTGAAAGAAAATGAAGAAGATTATTAAAATCTACAAGAAAAATTCATTTCCTTGAGAATGGAACTACATAAATCAAATGCTCAATCGAATCAAAGCTTGAACTTTGGAAAAAGTGTCGAAATATTAGATGATATTCTCAGCCATCAAAGGTCACCTTTCATCAAATGGGTCTTTTATACGTGGAACGTCATAAGACCTTTTAGGAAGAATCAAGCAGAAAGCCTTAAGAAAAAGAAAATGAAAGAAAATCATAAAAGTTATGCCAATTTTCTCAAGAGCCCCTTCAACAATGAACGTGGCACCAGGAAAGGAGATGAACTTCAGTCTAGATGTGATTTTCTAAGTGGATTTGTGAACGACGAAAGCATAACAAAGAAAGGAGATGAAGACCAATAGAGAGTTGATTTTTCTCACAAGATCATCAGGAATGAATTCAAAATCTCTTCTTTGGATATTTCCTTTCTTGTAATAATTCTTGTCTAGAAGAAATAAATTGTAGAGCTTATGTGAGAAATAGAAATAGAGGATCGTAGAAGACCTCAAAGAATGATTTTATGAGCAACAAAACCAGAAGTCTTAATGAAGGTGGTACTGGATGATACAAATTATTTACTCACCTCTTGGATCATATTGAAAGTCACAAGTGTAATAATTATAAGCACAAAACATGTGACTATACAAGTAGCACAAGAGGGTTTCCTAAGAAAAGAAAGAAAGAAGATATTACCAAACATAGAGAACAATGTGTAAAGGTGTGGAAATGAATGCAACAATAATAGGAGTGTGGACTTGATGTATATTCTCAACGCAAAGTAAGAAAATGGTTTATTGATAGTGGATATTAAAAATACATGACAAAGGATCATAGTAAATTTCTTACTCTAAAAGAAGGAAAAGGAGGCAGTGTTGTCTTTGGAGAAAATGCATGAACAAGGATAGTTGGAAAGGGCACGAGTCAACTTTGATCATGGAAAAACTAAACCTCATAATGTCTTGTGTGCTAAAAGTATTAAACACAATATTCTAAGCTTAACAAACAAGGGAGCCTAAAAAATAATTTAACACACATAAAGTGAACATTGTTAAAAAGTTGGTATTTCAATTATATATGGCATACTATTTAAAGGAGCGACAAAAATAGATTAAAATGTCCAAAAAAATTTCAAGGGAAAACCACCATTTCTCTTATATAGGGATGAACCAAAGTGTTTTTTTTGCACTTTGTGCTAGGTAGAACATCAATTTTCATCCTTCTAAATAGAAGATTTAGAAGCCATGGATATAAAATTAAATAAAAACCCTAAACATTAATTTTATAAAAATATTTATGTTTTGAGTAATAAGATGCTATATCTTTTATTTAGCGGCACTTATTGTACATTATGATGACAACTTAGGCCCGCCGCCTCCAGCTGCAGGGAACCCACGACCGCTAAAAAAGAAGATAGTTGTCTCCACAAGAGACACTCCTCATCGTTAGCGGCGGGATAGTTGTCTCCACTGAAGGATAGTGGAGAGGCACGCGCATCCATGAGGAAGAGGAAATTGGGAAGGAAGTCGGAAATTAGGAATATCTCCATCCACTCACCTCACCTCACCTGCACGCACCACATCACTTTTTCTAACGGAGGATTGGGCATTTGGAACGTTCCAAGCTACTATACCTCCGCGGTTTCTCTAATGCCAGCCAGCATGGCACCCCTCTGTCCATCGCTGTCACCACCTCCTTCTGCGTAACCGCGTCCTCGCTTCCACAACTCCCCCTACTTAAACCTAATCCCTCTACTCTGCTCTTCAATCTCACAACAATCTCACAACCATCTTTTCTTCCCTGCTCTATCCCACTACCAGTTTTTGTAGCTTCATTCTTTCTTGATTGTTGTTATAAGCGAGTTCGATTCTCTTCTGATCGATCCATAGTGATAGTGAAGGTTGCAAGGTATTTTACCAGCTTGCCTTCAAAATTCAAATGGCTGCTTGTGGTTCGCGGCTTCGACTCACTGTGATCCTGCAGATGGGCGTGTTTTGTATGGCGGCATTGTGGGCATCTGCTGCTGCTGGTGGTGGACAGTCCAGGAAACTTGCTGGTTTGGTGGAAGAGGCATCTGTAGTTTTGACTTACCACGATGGTCCTCTGCTCTCTGCCAGTGGGGTGATCCCTCTCCATTTGATTTGGTATGGGCAGTTCACGCCTGTTCAACGCTCCATTGTGGGGGATTTTGTACAATCTCTTGGGGCAAAGACGTCAGAGGGAAAAGCAAATCAGCCCTCCGCCTCCGCCTCCACTTGGTGGAAGACCACGCACAAGTACGAGGGCACCCACTCTAACAACAAGGCCGCCCCATCCACATCCACATCCAGTGTTGTAATGCTTGGAAAGCAGAAGGTGGACCAACAATACTCTCTCGGCAAGTCACTCAAGAGGACTGACATTGCTGCTCTGGTTGAAGCTGCCCTCAAGTCGGGTGCTCTGCCACCGAGGAAATCACCCGGAAATGCCAATGCTGTGTACTTGGTGCTCACCTCCGAGGATGTCACCGTGGAGGGTTTCTGCATGAGCTCCTGCGGATTCCATGCCAATCTCAATCTCAATGTATTATCAAGTACAGGAAGCCGAATGATGCAGGGGAAGGAGGAGAAGCATGAGCAGCTAATTCCATACGCGTGGGTTGGGAATTCTGCGAGTCAGTGCCCTGGACAGTGCGCGTGGCCGTTTCATCAGCCCATGTATGGACCCCAGACTCCTCCCCTGGTGGCACCAAACGGAGACGTGGGCATCGATGGCATGATCATCAACATTGCCGCTGTTCTGGCAGGAGCAGCCACTAATCCATTCAACACCGGCTACTTCCAAGGGGATGCCGCTGCACCTTTAGAGGCCGTCTCCGCCTGCTCCGGAATATATGGAAAGGGGGCTCACCCGGGCTTCCCCGGGGAGCTTCTGATGGATAAAACAAGTGGGGCGAGCTACAATGCCCGCGGAGTTAATGGACGGGCATATCTGCTGCCGGCTATGTGGGATCCGGCTACCAAATCTTGCCATCCTTTGGTATAATCATTTTTGTAATCCTAATCCTACGGGCGTAGGAAGGAGACGGTGGTGCATCCACTATGCCTGTAGATGCGTCCCGACCTGTATATCTATTCTTTTATTCTTTTCAAAAGATATTATAGCACATTCTTTCAATCCCTTTCACATGAAATTTTCCCCATACCTATTGAAACTTGTTTGATTCTCATCCATATTATGTGCATTGTGGAATTCCAAAGGTCCCCAAATGTTTTATGCTGAGCTTCTTTTCCACGCCATATGTGAAGGGGTTTTCTTCTGCAATGTTGAAGTGGGTAGGTTGTTCTGGACATATGCTATGTCAGAAACTGCCTCTGCATGGAAAGAGTTCAACAATCCAGCACCCTTGAGCATGCACCTTCTCACTCTCAACTAATTTTTATCCTTCCTCTGTAATCAAATTCTGCTGCAGGGAATATAGGATAGTATACTTTAGCTTTACCCCTTAAAGCGTGCAAAACTTGCTAAAAACTTTCGATGCATAAATCAATCGAAGGAGTGCTGGACAATCCTGCTGCGTTTCTTCTGTTCACATTGTCCAGGACTTGGACTGAAAATGGCAAGAGTTCATCTAAGTTATAAGAAGAGTTAACAGGTCGAAACGAGCACTGTGTTGTTGCTTGAACAGATGAATGGTGGTTTATGTTCACAACACAGCCCACAATGGCGGAATGCCAACTCGCAGAAGATGCTTGATAATTCGGGGCTGAATTAGTAGAAACCTTGTTATAGTTTGTGAGATCATCAAACACCTAATTTCCATTACCTTCTAATGCCATGATAACTAAATTCCTATCTTCTCAAACTCATAATAATAACATCACTGTCCTCAGCAGCAAGCCTATGGACCTTGGGTTGAGCTCAGCAACTCTTAATGGGCAGTCCCCAATACTAGAGCTGAATCAACATCCCACGGCAATTTGGAACAGAGTGTAATAAATGAAAAGCAGGGTATTTATTTACAAAATCAGAAGCAGACCGCGCAAAGAGCTTTCAGATGATTCTGCAATCTGCTCATTGCCCGCCTTGGGCTTTGCTCTTTGTCCAGGGCTGGCAAGTCTAATGGATATGCTGTTGAGGAATAGGATGAGATTTTCTATATTTACAGTTCCTTTCGTCTTCGATAAGCATGCTGCAATAGACTAAATGGCTAAACTAGAAATATCATATTGAAAATTTGAAGTTTAAAGTTTAGCTAAGTAGTAAAAAATTGGGATATCTGAGGCATTTCTTCCCGTGTTTCCACTGTTGAATGGGGCGATGTTGCAAACTTTGGGGATGTATACAGTAGCATCGTAGCATTACCGTTAGTTGTCATACTGGAGGGTTTTCAATAACTCGAACAATCGTTATAGCAAACATCTTAATAGCCTAATTCAATTGCCAGCTTCTAATCACAGGTCCAAGACATGGGAGCAACCTAGTAAAGCCATTCAGGAACAAATAGCTGGTGCATATTTTTATATTAAAGGGATGGGCCGTCAGAGGATTCTTATCCATATGTACAATTTTTTGTTTGAATCCAACCGAAAAGCTTGAATCAAATTATTTGTGATATATTATAGAAACTTAAAAGAAAGGAAAATCTTAGAAACACATGGCTTCGGAAAGAAGGGTTGTTTTTTCAGGATGCCAAAACTCGCTTTAAACTTTACAAAATACATTAACGCAGTTTCTGTTCGAACTATCTGTCTATCTAGTTCTATGCGTATGTCTTTATGAGAAAGCAAGAAAACCTTTTGGCCAGGAGGCAGAGGGGAGACATGAGAATGTCTATGATAGATAACTTAGAGTCTAGAAAATAGATAGCACATGTTGTTAATGATGTCAAGACAGAGTCTACCTCTTCTGCATTCGGTAGTCTCAAGAAAGGAACCGTGTCATATCTCTTAAAGGCCTCCAAGAAAGGAACCATGTCATCTCTAAAAGGCCTCCAAGAAAAAAATGAGAATGGCAAGGAAGTAATTCCACTACCTGGGTTTGCTATTTTGTTTCTTCCACCTTGCAGAAATTAAATTATCAGCATCGTTGTTTCATGCACTGTCAATAGGGAGCAGATCAAAGAGGAAGAGGAATTCTTGAACTGTTCATGCAACTACTGCATGGGCTCCTAGAATTAGCTATGATAGGAATCCATAGACTGTGCCCTTACGAGCTTTGGGTGAAGATGGCTCAACTTAGTTGTTAGAAGAATAATTATTTTCTCGGCCAATGAGTTAAATTGGATTCACCTTTATGATAGCATGAATACTAGTATTATTTCAGTGATTTCTGAGGCATTCGTTTCACATTTTACGATAAATAAATGTCTTTCAACTATTTGAATCATGGTACAAGCACTACCTTGACTGCTTTAAAGGAAATTCACTACTAAAATGGATTTGGATTTGGTTAGCCCTCCATAAATACGATTGTGGGAAGATTTGCTTGGCATGAAATAGGGTTAATTAATAGTTCTTACTTCTAGCCTTAATAATCGCAGAACATGCCAGATTGCTATTGGCATAGCATATCCAATCAAGGAAGTCTAAGCCATCAACTCTCCAAACTAGTACAGAATTGCACATAGTAGTAGTGCCATGCTGAAAACTGCCACGAACATATTAGACGCGTCCTATTTTTCTGTCTTTCTAGATACGATATTCATATAATAGAGATAAATATCGAAATAAATAGATTGCTAATTGCTTCCGAAGACAACAAAAATAGTTGAGAGACCCCAATTCACCACCCTAATTAGTTCATTGGTCCAACTTCGGAGTTTTACCAAGTTGCAGATTGTCATTCTGGGAATATAAATGATAAATTATAATTAAGCAAATGCGGGCACACATCCGACCATACTGCATCAGTCCCTTTTTCTGCTCCTCCATAAATAGTGCTGATATACTAGAGATAAAAATGAATATCAATAGGGTATTTATTACTTCCGAGGGCGGTGGAAAAACTTTTTAATGGTTTATTGAATCCAAATGGAAATGGATACAATAAATCTGTAGATGGATATTCAACCCTTTTCAAAGCAAAATAGCCTCCGAGCATGACATGTACAAATACAAAAATTATTAGATACAACAGTTGGTTGGAATGAATTAAATTGAAATCTAGCAAAATACATAATCTTGTTAAGAGAACTTGACTGGCTTCTGACCTTAACATGCATGAAAAAGTTCATCATATACTTCATTGGTTGTTATCAAAGTTCTTCAACTATCCTAAAAGGCCACCTCATGCAAAGTCCGAACACTGCACAGAATGAGGTTTAATGCACATTCATCTATTTAGGAGAGCCCTTGCTGCAGAAAACATTATGAGGACCATATCCACTGAACGTCTCTCTCAAGATATCATCATCAAGAAATACATTGAACTCTTTCCATTTGCAAAGAAGGATAACAACCCTCAGAAGGAAATATTCTACTAGATCATCTTTTTGGAAAGATCAACTCTTGTGTTATTCTTCTCTGTGTTAGGTAACTCTTTAGCATGGAAGATGCACAATGGGAGAAATATAGATTATGGAAAGAACCTTGGAGAGAGGGAAAGGAGGTTTACAAAGTTTCAGAGGAATTGAAGACTCAGCTATCTCAATAGGGTTATGAAACACTAGCTGATGATTGAGATGAGAACAAGGCATCTGTTTAGTCCTCAGGTTGGACATCAAAGCAGAATTAGGGTCTCCAATGAAATCTTACAAAATAATGGAGTGCTTAAGTGTGCAAGAAATAATGACTAATTACAAGGAGTAATCAGTTACCCTATTTATCTATATCTTCACCCTTTAAGACAATTGTATACCATTATTCTATTGTTATTGAGACACGTTGTAATATTAGTATCAGGCCTAAGGGATGAGGGAAGCAATAGGGATTTTTAAGAGCTTCAATCCTTCAGTAGGAATAGACTATAGTACTTAGAATTAAATAATATCCTTATACTGACTCCTTTATCCTAAGTTGTTCACTAGACCCATTATAACTCAATACTAGTGCTAAACCAAGGCTCCTACAAGACTATTTACCATAACAGAAAATGTAAATTCGATTCTTGGTCTCATGCTGTACAATAGTACATTAAGAGTCTTAGAACTGGATTCCTTATAAGGTTCATCTAGCAAACCCCAACCCGAACAGGACCTGTGGTGTAGTTGAGACCTATCAAAATTGAAAACGACTCACACTCAAGCAAACAAGTACTGGGAAAGTATGAAAGTTAAAAGTCAATTGTTGGCACTGCACCTATGTTCAACATTCATTTGTGTTAATTTGTACATAGTACAAAATTGTGAGAATAATGATGAAAGCTGACCAAGTCTCCAGTAAAGCACATTAAAGTGGGTAAGTGATCAATTTAGACAGCATGTTCATACATGCTTACTAGAATAAGTCCCAATAGCCATGAATCAAGGATCCACCTATACCAATATATATTTCAGGACAACCCTAAAAAAATTAAAACTGTAACTTTGAAAGAATGTCCGTCACACAAAATCTGTCATAATTCCCTTATTTAGTGTTCATCCTCTATGTACATATAAAACTATGTTAATTATTCTTTTTGTGTCGAGTTATCTTTTAGTGCAAATCAATCAATTGGACAATACCTCATCCTTTGTATGTAGATACAAATGTAAAACACCCGTCCTCCCAAACTAGGAACTCTTATGTAACTCTCGCCATTCTTTGTCTTATGTAGATATACTTGCATGCATGACGTAGATTATCTTCATATTAGACAATTTTTATTATTAACACGCTGCTTTCAGATGCTAGATCAAGTCATGAAAAAAAAGGAACTGTGAATCCTACAGAATAATCATGGTTCAAAAATAAAAATAAGAGGGAAAAATGAACTAGCTATTGCAGATGAGGACATCGAGTAATTTATATCTAAGTACTTACAAATGAAATCTAAGTTTTCTAGATCAAAATATGAAGTTTGATGCATTTCCTTTTCATGTCCATTCCCTCCAATCCGACCACAACCAGACAAACGCGGGATGTTGTTCGTTTCTTCAACATTCTCCTTACAAGATCTGTTTCCAAGTATTTCCACATTAACTGAATGACCACATCTTATTCCATCCAACCCCATAGCAATTTATGTCATGACAAATGATTTTACCATCAAACATCACCTGGGCACTTGAATGATGACCTCGTGGATTCGATCAGCAGAAGGAATGGTGGCTCTCTTTAAGATGATTATCATTGGAAGCATTGGTTGTCCTACCTCACTAGTGTGGCAGATATGGTAAAGTATGCAAGTGTTATTGGTTAGTCACGAGAGTTGTTAATGACTGGAATCTTAGGGCCTCTTTGCATGAAGCCTTCCATTGCTATGGCTCTTAAACAGGATCAACTGCCCTCAACTATGTAAATTTTAATTGAGCTTGGCCAATTGTTTCTATGGATGATGAATCAGTAGCCTTCAAAATCAATTGGAATTTTTACAACAACTTGGCGTTAATTTGGCTCACCCTTCCAAAATTCAGTCTCCTCCCTCCTTAGTATATCTTTTCTCTCCTCCAAAATCTAGTTTAATTTTCTAGGATTTTGTCCTCTTTTTGGTTATGGTATACCAAGACGTGTTAAATAACTATTTCTAATACAAATTTAAATGAAAAAAGGGCAATAAAATCATTTTTTTAACAACCATGCATCTTATTCTTAGATTTGTATACTAATAAATCATATGTTTTGTTTTTTCATGTATTTGTACTAGAACAATTCAATAGACACTTGTTGAAGATTCGCTGGAACAATTTAGAAGACATTGACACTTGCATTTTAACAGGTACACAATATACATGCTACCATTTACAGTTACATTGACATAATAAATATCGCCATGTGTACATCATCTAAAAAACATAAATCGGCATTTGTCTTAGAAAAGAATAACTTGTTTCAAGTGAACAATTTCTCATATGTGATTGGAGACTGTTTGTTTAATAGTTAACTTTTACTACATTGTACACATATATCGATAGAATTAAGAAAAGGAGCAGTGAAGTATTTTAGAAAATGTTTAGCAAAAAAAGATAAGGAAGTAATTATGTCTTATCAACATGAACTCCATGTAGAGTCATTAACAGAAATGCAGAACATCAGTGATCGTGATTTGTATTTTGTAAAAATGTCTGGATCAACTTCAATTGATATACCTCTAGAATCTCGAGGACTATGGGGAGACATTTTTTGTATACATTAATTATCAAATTGGTTGAAAATTCCATTTAGAATTTGGTCCAAACCAAAATTGAAAATGTATTTGCACTTTAATTCAAAAATTGCAACAAATACTTATGATATACTATTTCATGATGAAGATCCTATAAATGGCTACTTTGAGCCATTGCTTTGCAAAAACGACCCTATTATGGTTTCTACCTGCTCGAAGCAAACCTACATTGCATATGAACAAATTAACCTATGCATCTTTGAACAACAGCCATTTAGGGCCATGACCAGCGTCGGTAGAGTGCCCATGTTCAATAACATATATGGTGAGGGTGCATTTGAAACAATCTGTTATCTTCTAGATAATGGATACAGTGTACCATGCCTTCGATTTATCATTGCACAAACATTTTGAAATGCAGTTGTTCAAAATGACCCATTTGCAATTAGATGCATAGCATAGCATATATACGTTAGTTGTATAAAAAAGTACAAAACAATATCTACTTGGAAGGAATACATAAAAAAATTAGTATTTCCCTATAACAAAGGAAATTTTGAATGTTATCTATTTGTCTTTGCTTTGTTAAGGAAAATGCTAAACATACGTTTCGTCATTTGGTCTGCAGTTACAATGTCCATATTCAGGAAAATATGTAATTCATAAATAAGACTTGAAACTTTGAACATATTGCAATTTGAAACAAGTATAGGTCATGTCTACTATGAACCTTTACAACATATAGGCAAAATTGAAAGTCAAATAATAGGTAAACTTGGTGCAACCGAATTCAAAACATATGAAGCAATAACTGATCTTGGTGCAACCCAATTCAAAGCATCTTGTAGCTTAAACAAGTACAACAAAATTCTATCATTTTATCTCTTGTGAAAGACATTATTCAAAGGAAGTTGAAAACGCAGAAAATCAAATTTTCCTATAACACAACAACAATGAAACAATACATAGTGCTATAATATTTAGAGCATCAGTGCACAAAAACATCTCATGTTCCAATCGACATTAACACTGAGGATACTGTCATCTTTGAATCAATGCAGTGTTTGGAAATAAGTGTTGCGAACAAGCCCGAAGCAATAGATCAACTAAATGAAAGCAATAATGAAACAATAAGTAGTACTAGAAGATTTGTGTGAGTCAAGATCAAGAAAAAGATTAAGGAACAGCTCAACAGAGTTATCAACGTCTGAAAAAAAATATCAAGCACAGATAAATGATGCGCCTATCTTTCATTGTTCAATATGTCAAAGAACCTTCTTTAGAAGAGATTCTTTTTCGATGAAACAAGTGAACCAAAAAACATTAGGAAACCACTAGCCTGTTTCCATGAATTTTAAAAACCTAGTTTTGAAAATGTCGAAAATAACAGTTCCTTCATTTGTAGGCTTTGCAAAAAAGCATTTTCAGATTACACAATTCCTAAATACACAGTTCCTGCAAAAACAAGAATAAATAAAGGCACTATAACACTTAGTCAACACACTGAACTAGAAGAAAGACTAGTGGCATTACGATTGTCCTTTTTTCAAATAAGCGAAATGAGCCATCGACATAAAAAACCACAACTAGGTTTAACTGGAGGAGTCACCGATGCCCCAACTAACATATGTGTAATTCAGTTTGTGTTGCCTCGAAACATAAAAGACACCGACACAGTGGCAGTTGTGCTAAAAAAGAATTTAAAATTCAAAAGTGCCTATGCATTTGGTCAGGTTCGAGTTCACATAGTCATGAAAGCATTAAAACAATTATGCAAAACAACGCTTTACAAGTTAGAAAATGTTGCGATAGACGACAATTCGAAACAAGTGTTCATAGAAAACTAAGGAGCATATGACCGTACATCTGAGATTGGAAATAGTGAAAACGATAATCAGGATATTGATGAACCGATCACAAAAACATTGGTTCATGGTTTCACTGATCCGCATACTATCCATGACCTTGTAAACAGGAAAATTAACATCGCACCTGTTGCAGGTTATGTTCCATTAGGAATTTTCCAAGATAAATACCCAGAAGAAATGAGTGTTCCATCATTGTTCTATGGAAACAAACGCCCAAGTGATCTGTCAAAAGACTCTACATATCAAAAAATCTGTCAATGGGAAGTGCTACATAAAAATCATGACTTTTCTTCCCATTATACTAACTTATTTTATAAAGCAATTCGCATTGTCATAAACCAAGTATTGAATGTTATGTGAATTAGAATTAGAAAAGGTCAGTTTAGAGGAAGAAAAGTACGTGTAAAAGATGTCAAATCCAAACCAAATTTGGATTACATTTTGAAATCTGACATTGGGTACATGGACTTAAAAACAATTCACACTTCACCTGACTACCATCAACAAATACGTAGAAAACTATATGCAATGATTCGACAACTAGGTCCACCTACTTTCTTCGTGTCCTTTAGTAGCGCAGAGCATCTTTGGGAGCCTTTGATGAATGCATTAAAACATGTAAGGCAAAGCACTACAAGACCAAACAAAAATGAATTAGAAGAAAATGAACCGCACTTGTTAATAAGAAATGACCCTGTAACTTGTGCACATTACTATAGATCTAGGATGGATTCTTTGCGTCAATTGATAGCTCATGATTACACGTACTATGGAGAAATTGATGACTACTTCTACGTCACAGAATTCCAAGACACAGGAAGTGAGCATGAACATGGCTTATTATGGATAAAATCTGCCCGTTCTATGGTAAAGACACATTCATGTTGAAAATTTGGTTGATAAATACTTGTCAACTGATTCATCGGTTCTACCAAAAGACCTTAGAATCTTCCAACATCACTGTCACACAAGAACCTGTAGGAAACATACAAATTCCAATTGCAAATTTAATTTTCTGAGACCTCCAATGAAAACAACAAAAATACTTGAACCTCTTGAATTTGATAGCGTTAAAACGAAAACAAATGTAAAACTAATATTTGACACAATAAGCAATGTCAATTATGATCAAAAGGATACATTTGATAGCTTATTGCATAGCATTGGATTAACAAATGATGAATACATACATGTTATCCAATGTACACTAAATCACACAACCTTATTGATGCAAAGAAAGCCAACTGACACCTGGACAAATAGCTTTGCTCAACACATCCCGACAATTTGGATTGCAAACATTGACTCCCAATTTGTACTCGATTCATTTTCCGCTGCGATGCGTTGTAGTTCCTATATGAATAAAGAAGATAAAACACTTACATCGACCTTCAATAACATACACGAAAATCACCTTAAAACAAAATTTGATATCATGAACACTATTAATTGTCTAGGAAAAGCTTTAGTAAACATGCAACAAATGTCTGCACAACAAGCAATGCATATTGTGTTATCGCTTCCATTAAACTGTAGTTAA
>APFE030598616.1:6597-19718 GCA_000404065.3 Pinus taeda
CTTCACTTGCTTTATTTCATTTCCATCACATCACAGTAGGAGAGATATACTTGAAAACAAACTTAAAAAGTTAAAAACGACAAAAGCTTAAGAAACAAACAGTTGCCTAAGTACATACAATACACCTCACTTCATCAGCTTACGAGCCCCGGGTTGATATTTAAAAGTTGCAATTTAGACATCACTAAATTGACCAAACACTCCTCAGCAGTCTTGCCATTCCATTTAATCTCAACTTGATGTTAAAATTTCTTGCCTACCTTACCTCAGGAGATAATTTGTGTTGTTAATTATATTTCTCTGTTCAAGCTGTTTCTTTGCCCATACAGCCTAGAAAAACCCCATCATTTTATTAAAAACCCTTTTATCAGTTTACTAGCCTAAAATCAGTGTTCTTTATTGGTTATCTCTGCCCGTTGAAGATCTTTGCCGAGATAGACCGGAGAGAGCCCTCTCCTGCCCCGTAGGGCTAGCTACGAGGCTAAGTGGTTTGATGTTGCCTTGGAGTTTACCTTTTTCAGCCTGGGGTGAAATTTCAAGCGCTAACAGAAGGAAACATAGATCAGTGGCACACAGTTCAGTAGAAGAAGAGTACATGGTTGCTAGTCAAGCAACTTGTGAGGCTATATGGATGAGGAAGATTCTGGTTGGTTTGTTTGGTTAGCAGATGGATCCAACTATGATTTACTGTGACAATAAGAGTTGTATCAAACTCTATGAAAATCCAGTTTTTCATGATCGGTCCAAGCTTATTGATATCCAGTATCATCATCTTCGAGATTGTGTGCAGAGGAGAATTATGTTGTTGGAGTACATTCCCACAGAGGAGCATGATGCATGGTCAAGATGAAGATTCAAGTTTCACGGAGTTAGGATCAGGGTAGCTAATAATCACATTCTTGTTTAGAGGGAGGGTTCAAAATAGGAACAAGAAATTCCAATTTAATTTGTCCTTGAATTAAAATGTTATTCTATTCTCATAGCAACTTGTAATAGTTAATTACGTTAAATTGACTTACTTGACTTAGGAAATTCGAGTTGGAAGTCTATATAGAGTCATGTAGAGTGATCCATAAATTTTAGGGGCCCATGTTGAGTTCTTTGGAGTTGTAATTAGATGACTTAGTCTAACTGAGTTTTAGTCAGTTAAACTAGTTCTAACTGTTAGAGGAACTAGTAGAGGTCTAGTAGTGGAGTAGTGCACTAGTGCATTACTAGTACCACACTAATTAACTAAATATTTACTCACAAATAATTCATGCATGTCAGTTCAGATGAAGACCCAGTTGAGATTAGAGTTCAGGGACAATGTACTATTAGTTGTATAATATTCCAAGTTGTATAGATGGTGCATGCAATTAGTTGAGGACATAGTTTTGGAATGTGTAGTTATGGAGAGTGGGTTTCCCAATTAAATATGGGTTGATTCCTCTAGGAATTACATAACCAATTAGGGGCTTGGAAGGTAGTAGATTTGTCTAAGTGTTGGCTTGAGATGGCTTGTGAGACAAAGAGATAGATTGTACTTGTGCCAGAATTGTTTGAGTTGAACAAGCATTTTATTTTCTCTTAGATATTCTGGTTAATGCAATATAGATAGTCGAGGTTTTTATCAGTTTCTTTCCCCAAATAAATATTGTGTTATGTGCGATTAATATTCTTCATTTTTTACTTATTTTTTTCATTGATCAATTTTGGTTTCCGCTGAAGAGTAGAGTAGATTCTTGTCTTGTGTTTTAGCAAATCACATAAGTTGTTGAATATACAATAAAAATATACCCTGGATGTACCTGTGTAGGCAACCACAATACTTGAGTACCAAATGTTGCTCATAATCCTTGATACCCAACTTCGTGCGAAGGGTATGAAAAACAATGGTAAACTTTGGCATGTCTTGGTCCCTTCCCTACCATAGCCTGGTTCACTATATGTATTTATGCTCATAGCTCCCGATAAGGTAGTACTACTCCTTGATGGCATCCCAAAATGAATTCCAAGTGGTTGCAGCTAAAAATAGTGAGGATGTACTTTATTCCTTCTTCTCATAGTAGGTTTCCCACTAGTCCTTGATGTGGGGGGCGACTTTGAGAAGTGCAAAAGTAATTTTTCTCGACAGGAAAATTCATGAACAAAAAAATAACCTTCTAGTAGATTTAACCATTTATCTACAGCGTCCACATCTATCTAGCCTTCAAATATGGGGATGTCAAAGTTTACTTGTACCTTAAAGGTTGTGGCACTTCCACAGTAGCTACTGGAAGAAGATGCATCACGTTTGGGTAGTCGTTGAAGGCTCTGGGAAAAGTTGTCCATCATCGCGTTCCTTTGTTGCTCAAGGGATTCTTTGAGTAATATTTTGAAAGGATATCCTGCCCCCTTTTCTTCTTCTCTTCTTCCATGGGAGGCCATCGAGATTTGCGAGGCTGGTCTTGCAAAGGTTCGACTAGCTTGAGAGCTAACTCCTTATATCTCGACCTCATTGGGGGCATGCAAAGAAAAACTGAGAAAGAGAAGATTGCCTTGATACCACTGATATGAAATTAAACAAGAATGAAACAAATTATAGATATAACCATAAATACAAAGATGTAGTAGAAATAACACTTCATTTCATTAATATTAATACTGAAATATGCTTACAAACATAATGGAAATAAAACTAGCTCGGGCAATAGTAGCTTATCTTTGAGAAGAGATGTGGTGGCTACATGTTTCTGAACTGTGTTACAATGAGGTTGAAGGGCCTATTTATTATTGAAAAACAAGGGAGAACTCTAAAAAACCAAAACCCTAACCCTACGAGATGGAACACCAAGAGTTTGTGGGCCTTGTTGGGCAACCAACTTCCCAGGGTCGTAACTTCATCATATTATCTCTGTTTTACGTGTACGATACCTTGTTGGAAATATCTCTCTAAGTACTAAAGATTTTCAGCAAGCCCATGCTTACGGTTATGCTGCAGACCTCAAAATAATGCCATTTAGGGTGTCAAAACATCTTTAGAAGTTCAGGACCTGAAAAACTGCTAAAAATAGTAAATACTGCAATAAACAAGGAAATAGATGAAACCGACTCGAGGTCTAGGTGGAATAGACGGGTGGCCACCAATATCCACTTGGATCAATGGTCCCATAGATTCATGTCCAATAATTCATTAGGGTTATTTGTTCATTTAAGGAGAGAAGAGAAAGTAGGCACAATTAGCCACCCCATTATATACAACTAGAGGATAAGTTTCTAAATTTTGTTCCTACTGTTTTGGAGAATGTTAAACCCATTGAGTCCAATAATGATTACTGATACCTAATTATCATTGATATGTAACCTCTTAACATTGGATCTGAACCAATCTCTAATAATGGTATGATCCATTTTTGATGGTGCTCTCCTACTCACTAAGCCATGATGTTTATGTGTCATTTTTAAGAATAAGTGATGTATTTATGCCTTTCCATGTCATGGATTATATGTTAAGATATTTAATATCTTTGACTTTTCCTACAGTGAAAAAGAATATTTATTTTGAACTTTTCCCTTACTTTTGATGTCATAGTTTTCCATCTTTTATGTAAAAAACATTGTCCATATTTATACCTTGCTAACATAATAAAAATATAATTGGATTTCATTTTCACACTCAATTAAGAAAATATAGACTAATAGAATTTTGTCATTATTACTCTTTTGAGAAATGAACTTTACCATTTTATTTTAGGTTTGAATAAAGGGTCCACATTATAAAAAGTTTCGGGAAGGAATAACCATCATGCACACAAAAATAAATTAATAATGATATATAGTACATAAATATAATGGAATATATCTCAACCTATATAACATTTATTACTTTATGGTTGGATGCACATTGATAATTATGGTGAACATTATACACCCTCCCCATAAACACTAGACTCACTTAGTAATTTAAAAACTTTAGTGTCATAAATTAGAACAACTATGAGTACTCAATATTGTTTTCTAATTTTGTCCCCTTGTCAAGTTTACTTCTAGATTGGATGGATCCTTTTTTACTAAACATATTGTTACATCCACATCCTAGAGAGCTCACTTGAGAGATAATATTAAGATTCCAAGGATTGTATAATTTTTTATCAATGTTAATTTATTAGTGTATATCTTTTTTTATTTTTATTTTTTATGGAATAAGTGGAATTAGGTGTTATTTGATATTATGGAACTTTTCATATTTTTTTATGATTTAATAATAACTTTATTCTTGCTAACTTTTCCCTACAGGTATGAATGGTAGAGATGCAAATGACACAATTCCCCTAGAGAATAGAGATTTTGAGATGCACTATCTATCATGTGAGTAAGGAGACACTTGGTTCCTCCCCTAGCCACACAATTTCTCAATGGTCTCATAGATTCACGTCCAGTAATGCATTAGGTTTATTTGAGCATTTAAGGAGAGGAGAGAAAGTGGGCATGATTAGCCAACCCATCATATACAATTAGAGGATAAATTTCTAAATTTTGTTCCTAATATTTTGGAGAATGTTAAACCCATTGAGTCTAATAATGATGATTGAGACCTAATTTTCATTGAGATGTAGCCTCTTAACATTGGATATGGACCAATCTCTAATAATTAGATGATGCATTCCTTGATGGTATTCTCCTACTCACTAAGCCATGATGTTTATGTGTCATTTTTAAGAATAAGCGATGTTTTCATGCCTTTTGGTGTCATGGATTATATGTTAAGGTATTTAATATTTTTGACTTTTCCTACAATGAACAAAAATCTTTATTTTGAACTTTTCCCTTACTTTTGATGTCATAGTTTTCCATCTTTTATGTAAAAAACATTGTCGATTTTTATACCTTGCTAATATAATAAAAATATAATTGGATTTCATTTTCACACTCAATCAAGAAAATATAGACTAATGGAATTTTGTCATTATTACTTTTTTGAAAAATGAACTTTACCATTTTATTTTAGGTTTGAGTAAAGGGTCCACATTATAAAACATTTTGGGAAGGAATACACATCACGAACCCAAAAATAAATTAATAATGATATATAGTACATAAATCTAATGAAATATATCTCAACCTATATAACATTTATTACTTTATGGTTGTATGGGCATTGATAATTTCGGTGAACAATATACACCCTCCCCATAAACCATAGACTTAGTAATTTAGAAACCTTAGTGTCATAAATTGGAACAACTGTGAGTACTCAATATTGTTTTCTAAATTTTTCCCCTTCCCAAGTTTACTTCTAGATGGGATGAATACCTTTTTAATAAACATATCCTTACATCTATATTCAAGATTAATTCTAGAGGGGATGAATACCTGTTTAATAAACATATCGTTACATCTATATTCTAGATAGCTCTCTTGAGAGATAATATTAAGATTCCAAGGATTGTATAATTTTGGATCAATGTTAATTTATTAATGTATATCTTTTTATTTTTATTTTTATTTTTTATGGAATAAGTGGAATGAGGTCTTATTTGATATTATGGAACATTTCTTATTTTTTATGATTTAACAATAACTTTATTCTTACTAACTTGTCCCTACATGTGGGAATGATAGAGATGCAAATGACACAATTCCTCTAGAGATTAGAGATTTCGAGATGCACTATCTATCACATGAGCAAGGAGACACTTGGTTCCTCCCCTAGCCACACAATTTCTCAATGGTGCCATAGATTCATGTCCAATAATCCATTAGGGTTATTTGTGCATTTATGGAGATGAGAGAAAGTAGGCACAATTAGCCACCCCATCATAATATACAACTAGAGGATAAATTTCTAAATTTTGTTCCTACTATTTTGGAGAATGTTAAACCCATTGAGTCTAATAATGATCATTGAGACCTATTTTTCATTGATATGTAACCTCTTAACATTGGATATGGACTAATCTATAATAATGAGATGATCCATTCCTTGATGGTGTTCTCCTACTCACTAAGCCATGACGTTTATGTGTCATTTTTAAGAATAAGTGATGTATTTATGCCTATTTATGCCGTGGATTATATGTTAAGGTATTTAAGATCTTTGAATTTTCCTACAATATACAAGAATCTTTATTTTGAATCTTTCCCTTACTTTTGATGTCATAGTTTTCCATATTTTATGTAGAAAACATTGTCCATATTTATACCTTTATGATATAATAAAAATATAAGTGGATTTCATTTTCACACCCAATCAAGTAGAGATAGACTAATAGAATTTTGTCATTATTTATCTTTTGAGTAATGAAATTTACCTTTTTATTTTAGGTTTGATAAAGGGTCCACATTATAGGAAGTTTTGAGAATGGATAAACATCATGCGCCCACAAATAAATTAATAATGATATATAGTAGATAAATCAAATGGAATATATCTCAATCTATATAGCATTTATTACTTTATTTTTGGATGCACGTTTATATTTGTGGTAAACAATATATAACCAAGAAAAAAGTAATAAATAAATATTGTACAAGTTGAAACCAACCTGCATAATATTTATGATGAAAAAGATGTGATATGTCATGCGATTTAATTGAATATTTAAATTATAATATGAATTATTTTATTTTATTTTGTTTGAGTTCTCTCTTCAATTTTGTCCTTGGTTCATTTCATATAAAATGTGTATGGAGAATATTTTTAACAATAGGTGCTTTAACAAGAAAATCATAGTAATTGACCAATTATGAGAATTCTCTGTTCCATTCTACTTTATATCGACCAAAATTACCTCATATATAAATGCAAAAGACTGAAACAAAGTATGTGAATAAGGTGATTTATAAAAAAATATTTATATTAAATCAACATCAGCAAAAGCATCCATGTTAAAGACTTGATCATGTGACATTAGTGTCCAAACATGACTAGTAAATACAATATATATAATATCATTAGTGAGTTGCTAAGGTCTTTGTGCTAAACATAAGAAGAGAAACAATGTTCTTAATTTTTTGTATGCTTTCATAAAGTTTCAAATTGTTGTATTGGTTTTGAGTATTAACGACATCCATGATTTTTGCTCCAGATGTTGCAAGTGACACATTCACTGTTAATGCTACTCTTTCCTACGATATTGCCTTACGACGTTTCCTTTGCAACATTTAGTATAATAACTAATTATATGCCCAACATAATAATTTAATTTAATAAGTATGTGCGAACATATTTATTTAAAAATCAACAAAGCGATTATCCCTCGATCATTAATCGATTATTTAAAATGGAAAAAAATATAAATAATTAATTTAAAAATACAAATAATTATACTCAATATGTTAAGAACGATGTTTCGAAATTTTATAAACATTCATTTTTTTTTCAATGCAAGGAGTTGGTCAAAAGATCACCCGAATGTGTGTGATTATCCTGGTTCATTAAAAAAAACGGGAAAAAAAAATATAAATAATTATCTAAAAAATACACAATAATTAACGTCAGAGATTGTTAAAGGACGCTGCTTCGAATTTTATAAATATTTCCAATTTTTTTCAATGTAATAGAGCTTGTTTTTAAAATTCTCGTTATTGTAAGGCGATTTTAATGAAAAGTATTTTTTTTTTTTTAAATATGTTTGTAACATAATAAATATTAAATAAACATATAAAAACAATGTAAAGTGATTTACCTTATAATTACAAAATAACAATATATAATTGATTAATGGTAATATGATTATATAAAATTAAAATAATTAAATTGATACTATTTAAAAATTTTAAAAATAAAATAAAATTATAATAAAAATATAATTAATATAAAAATTAGTTATAACAATCCATACCAAAATTTGACATTAATGATAAAAATGTGATCCAATAATACATGAATGATAGAAATGTGATCCAATAATACCAAAATTTAATATAAATGAAAGATATGAGATCAAATAATACCAAAGAACAAAGTGAAGATACATTGAAGTATGTACTATGTACCCTAAACAAGTAGATATATAAAAGTTTTTTTTTTAATAAAACGAGTTGTACATTGAAATCATATACTCTTTCCATTAAAAGAAAACATGACATGATCCATTAAAAGAAAACATGACATGATCCGGTAAGGTATGTTTTTAACTAGGTATAACAACTAAACACTATTTCTACTTATTATAAGCTGAAGCATGAGTACTACAAGATCAGAAAATTTATAAGGTTGAAAGACTGATATCATATTAGAAACATGTGATGCTATCAATCACCTAAAAATATTTCCATACAAACTATTTATCAATTACAAATATTTCCATAAAAAGGTTGCACTTTTTCAAAAACAAAATGATTAAGCACGCAGAGAAAAATGTGATTTTACAAAATATGATTTAAAAAACCAGAGTTGTATTTAGTGTGACTTTTGGATTTTTCGGTGCTGGAATCCGGTCAAAAAATTTGAGGTGAAATCTTGATTTGTGTTATTTAAACTAGTTTTTGCACTGTATATATGGATTCAACACCCTGAAAAACCTTAGTGCACTTCGATTGTGCAGGGGTTACCCATTAAGCTTATGATTTCAATAAATTCCTCCCAAATTTTAGAAAGATAAGACTGGAAAAACTCACCAAAAAAGATTCCAAAAAATCTTTATAAAAACAACTCGTTAAAAAATTACATAATAAAGTAAAGAGCGACAAAGTGAAAATTAAATTATGAAAGTTTGTGACATGGGACAAAGTGAAAAAGAAAGGATATCTATCACATACATGTGAGAATTATAAAATTATTTGTTTGTTATGTTTAAGGTAAATGTATTTTGGGCAAGCAATTTTATGAGCTTTGTGTTTTCTTACACGATGTTATATGATCAACTTCATTTGTTTCTTTATATTTGTGATGAGTGAAACTTTAATGTGTCCCATCTAGGTAAATGAAGTTTAGAGTATATGTATCTTTTGTGACATGTTTTCTTTACTATTTGAATAATTGATTTTTATATAACATGTTATTAAAAAACTGTTTTGGTGAGGTATTTTAGGTTGCTTTTTATGTTATCACATAAATTTTATTGATTACGTTTATTTTTGTTATTTAGGTTTATTTATCTATTTGTTTGTTTTGTAATGTGTTGTTTCTCAAAAGTTATAAAAATTTTAGTTAATATTCATAATATAAATTAGTTAGATTTTGATAGTTTCTTTAAATATCTAGAAAATTGTTCTAGTTTTTACTAGAAGAATGTATATGTATAGATATACATTTTATGAATTAATGAAAAATCATATTTTAGATTAACGATTTTCTAGATTGATAATCTTTTTCACTAATTATCATAGTGTTTGGTTACTTTCTATGATTTTTTCATGGTACCAAAGCAAGTTCAAGTTTTCTCAAAAATAAGAGAGAAGGACCATTTCAATTTTGTTGGTAAATACATGCAATGAAACGTACCCCATACTATCCCTAGCCCCATCTAAGGGTTTTAGGAGACAATTAATAGATTGAACCAATCTCCAAGGTCCAGTTATGGAAATGGGGCCTATTTTTTTTTACCTTTTTAACTTTCTCAAAACCCAAAACAAATGACATTGATGCATCCGTCTCATCGACAGTTTTCCAACAATATACAATTTTCCTCGATCCGAACCCCAGATCAGAAGATATGGAAGACTTAAGTCTTGGAAAAATCAAAGGGTGCCACACCATCAGGCTTGCCACGTGGTACCCACATGGTTTGTGGTGCCCACATGGCTATGAGAGCTAACCACCATGCTACTAATTTGCAACATTACATTAGTTGCTAGAACATTCATACAAGAGCCACAAACTAACCCCCCTATATAACATAATATGTATTACACCATGTGTGCGGGTGTGAGTCACTTAAAAAGGCCACATCACCCTGGAAGTAAAATATTGGCATTAACCCATGTGGTCCACCTGTTGAAACTTCTAGGGATAGTTCTTCAGGGGTTGAATTTCCCCTTGGACCCTTCCTTCTTTGTGGCTCCTTGTTATTTGTTGTAGCAACATGTGCATGACCCATCCTTGCCACAACATCCCAAATATTAAATCTCAATAATTTCTTGCATTTTCCCCCATAGATTCTCTAAGGGTGAACCTTCTGAGGGATGTGGATACCCCCTTGGGCCTTCCTCCATGTGTCTTTCTTGTCATTCTCTTTAGATGTGAATTGGAATTCCACCCTTTCCATGCCATCTTGGTTTGCATTAGATATACCTCCATTGGGGTTATGTGGAAGCTTGTCATGTCCTGTCACCATATCTACTGCCCCCTCAACACTATTCAACCAATTGCATCTGTCAGATTTGTTCACGTTTGTGCATGTGTGATCCCCCTCACCTCATCACCCTGGGAATTAATTCGTGATGGGGATTGCACCCATCTTTATTAGAAATTATTGGGGTAGAGGGCATCAGGTGACATCATTGACCCTTTCCGCTAGGGTGACATCACCCTCCACATGGATCCACTCAAATGTGTCACTTAAATATAGATCACTTGGTCCCACCAAACCTTCAAAAATGGCTAACACATGCCTATGCTCCAGATGCCATGTAGCCTCAAGGCCACATTACACACCATGCTAGTGTGGCTCTCGCCTGGTCCTCCACATGATAAAGTCAAGTTTCCATGTTATAAGTGTTTTGGGTTTTTTGCTACATTGATGTGTCAATGCATAATCAACCGTCCCCACCTACCAAGTCACCATGGGAATAAAATCCTGGGAATTTCCCTCGAAATATCTAGGGATAAAATTATGGGACATGTGGATGGTCCTAACGTTAGTGTCATTCGACGATTGGGATCTCTCTTATCTACTCCCTTGGGTACAACTCTTGACCATATCGATCAATAGAGAGCCACTTCGTTAACCCCTGTTAATGATTCTTGAACTTCACAATTAACACTTGGGCTTCAAATGACACTTATGCTTGAGTCCTATTGACACATGTTTTAATACCTTTGTCAACGAGAGATAAGTGATCCATACTGGAGCTCTTTAAATAGGCCTAGCTATTTGGTATGGTCACTCTCGACGCGTTTTAAGGCTCTGTTCGCCTTTGGATTCCTCCTTTTGCAAAGAAGAACACCAGGGAAAACTAATCCTAACCTATACAATCTAAGTAAAATCTAAACTCATGTTAAATATACCTAAACGACTAATGATTAATGAATAAGGCACAATAAAACTATTAGTTAAACAAATAAAACTATAAATTAGATAAATACTATACTCAAATCAAGTTATCATTACTGATAAAAATACAATGAAATGTACATGAAGAATAACAAAATTATGATATAACCAATGTAAAAAGACCAGGAAAAAATGTAATTGGTTCAACAAAACGGAATACAATTGTTTCTACAGAAATATCAAGAAATGTGATCTAATTTTAATTTATACCTGAAATTACAAACTAAAATAGAAAAAGAGAAATAATTCTTAATGAAAATGAAGAAAAGACAAATAACTACAAAAACGCAAATCTCTTATCTTTTGAATGAATGTAGAGAAAACTATAGAATCAAGAATAAATCCAAGAAACTAACTAATGCATTCTAATTCCTACTCCTCGGCCAAGATATACATAAAGGGTTATTGTAACAAACTTTGCAAAGTACACTAATTTTTTAATCTCTCACTTATGAATCAAACCAATAAATGAATAATAAAAGTAATAATGAAAATGACAAATCATTATAGTGGTAACATTAATTCAACTTGCATACAAAAGGTGAAATTTCTTTAAAACTTAGACCTCTCGAACAAAAATACAACGATCTAGATCAAGTGAATGCCCAAACCAATTATCGATCTTCAGACACAAGTCACTGGAGATGAGCGACTGATCGAATGTCAAATCATGCAATTAAACTAATGTGTAGAATAAATAAATGCAATAACATTGTTAGCTATCTATGGAACTAAACCACACAACAACGAACTTCTATATTCTTAACCTTGAGAAGTCAAATCACACAAGATAAAGAAGAAAATGGATATTACCATGGAAAATGTAAACACAATACGAATATGTAACTAAATAAAATAAAGTCCATAGACTTATGATTATTAACGATATTCCACATTCACAAAAGTAACAACATTTCCTTTCTCTCCCAAAAATCCCTCCAAAATTTTCAAATTCCCAAGTTTTTTACATGTTTGAGAGCCTAGTCTTGTGATCTAAAACTAAATTTAGAAAATATAACTATTTTTACAAAATTACATAGTATTGTTTGTTCGGCTAATCAGCCATATCATAACTAATAATAGAAAAATCAGAAAAGGACTGACAGGTAATATGTAGAATTTTTTGTAGATTTTTTCTACAAATCAGGTAGCTCTGATACCATGTAGAACTTTTTCTACAAATCAACTAGCTCTAATACCATGTAGAAATTTCCCACCTGTAGATCACCTGGTAATGCAATGTACTAAAGCAAAACACTTGATCTACTTCTACAAACAATTTAGCAGAAGCTTAATCAACCATGAGCAACATTAATAAGAACACATATAACTGATAAGAAGGAATCAATCACACATAACACAGAAGAATTTACCCGGGGAAAGAACCTGCCTAAAACCCCATATTTGTATTAACATACAAGTGGAAATATAGTTCGGATTACACCAAGCCTTAGCTCGGAAGCTATCCAACTCTCAGTACAATCCCTTTATTGCTCATAGACAATCAAAGGCTTCTCACAAACCTTCTCCTCTGCCCTCCAAGACTCCTATTTCTATGCATAGTTTTTCCTAGGTCCTGCAGCTGCAACTTGTGTGATTCTCACCTCACACACAATATTGACCTCTGGAATAACTGCACAAACCTGAAGGAGATAAATCCTCATCATGGATGAGCTTCCTTTATAGGAAAAATAATCATCCAACTGATAGTACACTGTCCCTTCTCTGATCTCAATTGGGTCTTTGTCTGAATTGATGTGCATGAGTTATTTAAGCTATAATATTCAGTTATATGAAAATATCAGTTGTTACATGCATGCAAGCATTAACAAACTGAATCTCATTAATTTAACAACTTGTTAAATTAATCTAACTGGACTTGACTCAGTTAACTGAGCCAACTAATTACAACTCATAATTACAACTCATCCTTATCTCTTT
>APFE030598616.1:24678-37452 GCA_000404065.3 Pinus taeda
AAGAAATTCAACTCTATCCCTATCTAGTACCTTTGGAATTTTTTGCAAGCAACTCGTATCAGTGTTGTTGTTTCTACTGCAACATCTGCAACCAAAAATCATCCAACAGAATAAACTAAATCAACTATGTCTACAATTGTCTACTAGGAAAACTTCCTTGTTGTTGACTCTACTACTGAGCCTCCTACTTTGTTGTCAAAACTTCTTTGCACTCCTCAGTATCTAACAGTCATTGATCCTCTTGCTTCTAAATACTTTGGATCCCCATAACAAGGTAATGATCTATGAGAAAAACACACCTCAATGCACCCGACCCAAATTTTTGCACTCTTGGGACTATTGTTTCACATTGCCCCACCTCAAACCTCAAGGTATGGCTATGTTGTAGTAGCTATAACCACCCTTTAAATTTTTTCCTTAGCTTCATTTTGGAGCCTCCCTATCGACCATCCTCAGCAGCATGTCTTGCACTGTCAAGCACATACTCTTCAGCTGTTTCATAGAGCCCTTCCAGCCTGTGCATGCAAGTTTGTTCCACCCCCTTTAAAGGCTAATTTCCAGACTTAGTGTCAGTTGTTGGTTGAGCATATCCCTCTAGGAATTGTACAATTTTGGAGGGGAACTAGCCTTCCCTCCAAAAATTGCGCAAACCCAGCTGGGCTCTAGAATTGCGCAATTCTTCCTGAAAGTCTTCCTCTCAAAAACTATGCAATTCACCTCAGGACAACTGCTTAGCCTAGAAATTACGCAATTGTGGGCAGTAGTCACCTATTGCTCCCAGAAATTGCGCAATCCCTCTAGGACAGCCAGCCTCGCAGTTAGCAAAAATTGCACAAATCTAGCCAGGAAGCCTGTTGTTCTCAGAAATTTCACAATACAGTCAGATAGGCTTCCTTGAGAAAAGTGCGAGGTCTGAACCAGGATAGATGCTCAGCACATAAATTGTGAGATGTAGTCAGATAGGCTTCCTTGAGAAAATTGCGGGGTGTGACTCAGGACAGCTTGCTGGGCTCAGAAATTGTGCAATACAGTCGAACAGGCTTCCCTGAGAAATTTTGAGGTCTAACCCAGGACAACATCTCAACCCAGAAATTGTGGAATCCTGGGAGACAGTCACCTATTCCTCCCAGAAATTGCACAAGCCCTCTGAACAACCATCTTTGCTCAGCCCAGAAACTGCATATATTTCATCCTAGGCTCACAGACCGATGCATGTGCCTTCAGGTTGACCGGTTCCCTCCGGGATTGAGCAAAACTGATTTGCACGCATGATCTTCTTCTCCCAAGGAAGAATGCAAAGGCATCCCTTGTTTCAGGGATATTATTTTTAGCAGTTGGAGGTTACATGCAAGGATCATTTCAGAAACCTCCTGCTAAGGGTCGATTTTCTTAGATTTGTGGCATGCATTTCACAGCCTTGATTTTATCAAAACTTATCAATCGGATGCTACAGAGCTCATTCCTCACATCAACCTTGCAACTCTAGCATCCCACATTACATCTAGGAGTTGTTGACACGTTCAACTCAAATATTTTGGGGTAAGCTCACTTTTCATGTCTTACATTGCGTTTCTATCTCTTTTTGTGTTTCACTTTGTGTGAGTGCCATCTGCTTGATTTCAGTGAGCGGTTGCTGCCATTTTGATGTATGTTAGCTTTTAGAAGCACCGTTTCAATTTTCATTTGCATCTCACTACTGTGGCATGCATGACATTGTTTTTGCATGGACGGTCGCTGTTGCGATGAATGGCTTGACACACATGCATGCTTTCCCATTTCTTGAACCCCGCACTTATTATTTTCATGTATGATCATTCACTCTTGTTTGCACTCATCTCACCATGCATTCAGACTTCTCATGTTTTCAATCATCCATCGACCGGTCTGGGTTACCTTGGCCCGGACCGTGCCTTTTCGGGCTAGCAATGCGCATTTTCGGAAGTGAAGACTCTGCCTTCCCTCTAGAAATTGCACAAGTCCGGCCTAACATTGAGCTCTAGACTTGAATTGTGCAATTCTTGGAGGCAGTGTCCTGCTGGCCTCAGAAACTACGCAATGCAGTTTTCTAGTTGCATGTCATCGCTGACTGAAATTGCACACACAGGTGTTCATCCGCCTCCTAGAAGCACAGGTACAATGGTTTCCAGGAGAGAAGAGTCAAAGACACCATTAAGAGTGCAACTGGAGATGCATTTGATCGTGTCTATGAACTTTCCTATCCATGAAGGCATCAAGTTGTTCATGGATAAGGATATCAAGATGAATGGAAACGACATCACAACGAGTAGCACCATCAGCGGTAGCATAAGGCGGGACGCCTGCACATGATGAATGCAAGAGGAAGGTTGTTGAGAGAATAGAGGCAAAGCCAAGCTGCAAGTTCAAAGCAAATCCACTCATGACGAAAGCAGCTTTGGAGATTGAGGCTATGAGGTGAGGACATGACATGAAGATCGTATGAAGGCAGAGAAAGGAACAAAGAAGGAGTTTCATGTGTTGAAGCAACAAATCAAGGAAGAGCATGACCTGCATAGACGAGAGAATGACTTGTAGCAGGAACATGTATAGCACGGGCCGCAACATGCACAGATGGACAAAACTGCACCCGTACAAGTTATTGATCCATCCCAGCACTTGGCACAGAGTGGACGAGGTGAGCAGTGTTTTTGATCACATGCAAGGGAATGCAACATCATGCATGTCATTGTGTGCATGCATGTGATCCCCCCCATTCGGAACACTCACCGAGGCGAAGACAAGAAGCAAGTCTGATTGTATTTGTACACGTATTTTGACAAGTTGATGCCCATGACCACCATCACGTGCTTGGAGATCAGCGTAGACACTATGCATCAACATGTTGTCGGTCCAGTCGCACCCAGGACAACCATGTGCATGCTATCAGACAATTTAGATGGAGGAGCCATATCAGTGTACCCGGATGCAACAGAAGCAAGAGTTCGCTTCAGCAAGATGTCACCATTGAGCGCACGGACACCATCACGGACGACCAAGCTTGGCATCAGCTCACCACCTTCGACCATCACAAGGATGTCAAAGAGTTGGTATCACCACAATGGTTTGAGTGTTAGTGATGTCTTGCATGGCTTTCTCAAGCCATTTTGTCTCACATGGGCACATGTGGATTGTAATGTAAGTGTTGATAGTTGAATGTAGCAGTCACATAGTAGTTGAAGAGTCATGAGGATAGATGAATGGTCACAAAGGGAAATGTTAAGGGTCACCCCACCTTTTGTTATAAATAGTCCCTCATATATCATTGTAAAGGATTTTGGTAAGCCAGGCTTCCAATAAGACTATCTTAGAGAGAGCTTGGACAATATTGTAATGAGCCTTGGCTTCTCCACTGCGCAAAGCTAGTATATCTCATTGGAGGAGCAGGCGATAGTGATTGTAGCATTCCTTCATTAGAACTAGTGGTTGGACATGGATGTATTATATGACCGAAAACTTACACTTCTTAAGTCATATTGTATTTCCTATTGTATTTTAGCTATCTTGTTTACTCTAAATGATATATGTATCTGTTTTCTTATGCATGCATGTGTAGCTATTTTCTGTATATGTATGTATGAATCTTTCTAAAATGTGTTGTTGGTTTAACCATCACTTTGGATTTCTATCTTACTTTCCTTCCATGTTGTGATGCATCTTTGCTCGTGTGTTCCCTTCTTAACTGCATGCTTTCACAAGTTTCCAATGGGCGCACTCACCTCACCCTCTGCATGTTAGAACCACTCATGCACCTTCCTTGACTTACTGCATATGTCACACCCTTGCTACCAACCGAGATATCTTACTTGCCTCGGTGTGAAACCACAATCAAGACGATATCATACAACCCACTATTGGGATTCCTACACCAAACGGTTTGAGGTCTAATTGGAACTTCCTACCAGGGAGATCCCTTGACATGTTGGCACATCCCACACCATCAACATCTTAGTGCTAGAAGTCTCTATATATCTATCATGACTAACTACATAGTTTCTCTTCCGGAGTGTATGTCTTATGGAAATGACTTCATTATCTCAGAGAAGCTCTCAGGTAACTTGTCACATAAAACATACGATGGTGGAGGCAACGTAGCATTAGTTAGGCACACAATTGGCATTATAGGCTCATGCGAAAGACATGGAATATTTTAAGATTAAATGACCTACACATTGTTCGTCTACACACTTTGAGGGCACCCAATGCACTGGCACACAACATTGCCTGAAAAATCTATTCATTCTCTTGCTCATCTAGTCATAGAAATAGATCTTTCTATCAATCACTTCAACTGTAAAGCTCTAGATAAAGAAATTCTGAAATTACGAAAAGCAACCGATGAATCCATTGAACAATTTCACACACGCTCTTGTAATCTTGCATACTGATTTCCCGAAGATGAAATTGATTGGGAATTTCTCGATGGAAGATTTGAGTATCTTCTTTACATATCCGAAAATCTACAATTCTTGAAATATTTCGGATCCTGCTCAGTACACTTCAATGGTGGAACTGCACAATCACAAGCAGGCATAGTTGTTTTCACAAGTGACTGTCCGCCTTCATCTCATCAAACAACTCCACCACTACAGAGTGATGTGGGAGATTATGCACACACATATGTTGTGCTGTCACATCCTCCCCCCCACCTTCATCTCATCAAACAACTCCACCACTACAGAGTGATGTGGGAGATTATACACACACATATGTTGAGCTGTCACATCCTCCCCCCCCACCTACTCTTGATATTTGCATAGATTTAGCTTGCAAGCCTGTTGGTTGTCACATGGATTCGTTCCCTTAATCTCCATCCCCACATTCCGTTGATCCTCCTAATTGTAATGTCTTGTGTTCTTCCATTTCAGACTCCTCACCTGCTGTGAAAGAGGATCAATTTGTCAACGAAGTTGGTGTTATGCAACCAACCGGCGCCATCATTCATGATGAGTGTGTGCGGGAATCTAAAGAAGAACCCGCAGTGAAGGATGAATCCCTTCCATCCATGCCTTTTCCGCTCTATCCTGTTGGCTTGCAAGCCTCTTGGTTGTCACATGGATTCATTCCCTCAATATTCATCCCCGCATTCTTTTGATCCTCCTAATTGTACTGTCTTGTGTTCTTCCATTTCGGACTCCTCACCTGCTGTGAAAGAGGATCAATTTGTTGACGGAGTTGGTGTTACGCAGCCAACCATCGCCATCATTCATGATGAGTGTGTGAAGGAATCTAAAGAAGAACCTGCAGTGAAGGTTGACTCCCTTCCATCCACGCCTTTCCCTCTCTATCCTGACATCCCTTGTGATTCCGCCATTGCTGATTTCCCCTGTGAAAACTCATTTCCAAATGTTTCTACTTCCGATCATTCACAAGACACGTCGGATGTCAGTCTGACATTACATTGTGGAGAGGACACATCTTCCTCTGAAAATCTATCCAATATGTCATCTTTCATCTATGAAAACTCAGAGGGTGAACATCCTTGCTTCTAATCTACCTCTCTACACGATTCATCAAATCATGATGATGCGGATGAACATCTTGAATTTTCTGATTTTGGTTGTTGTGATCTCTCCACTTCTTCATCCGATCACGATGTTGATTCAATCGTTGTTAATATGTCTAAGACACTAGCCTACGATGATCTATATATCAACGAAGTCAAAACCCCCCACACTGTCGAGGCACTTCAGCCTAAGCTGATGGTTATGTCAGGCCCTCGCTGTCCTGAGGTTGGTTTCACTTCCGATCAAGAAATTATTGAAGCATGCAAGGCTCCTCATCAATCTCTACTTTGCATTCAAGATCAATATAACACTTATATTTCACTTCCTCCACTCGAACTACAAGATCCCATCGCTCATCTATTGGAGGAATCTTACACAAAAAACACACTCGCACAACGTAAGTGGTCTACCTTTCTCACATTTTCTTGCATGTCATAGTCAAGAGAATGCATACACTCAACATTTGCACGCAGTGTAGCACAACACCATGGAAATTCCATAGAGTGCATGCCATGCGCTTTCACTCATTTTTGTTCTGTGGACGCTTTTAAGCTCGCAGTGTGTTTGTCTTCATCATTATATCTTTCATGTTTGCTGGTTTTCACAGCTGTGTTGTTTGAAAACCATGCCTTCACCAACATGGGTTGACCAATGTGCTGGTGGCTACATTGGAAGTATCACTTCACGTGAGATGACCCATGCACTGTGAGCTTAGGAGTAGGAGTAGTTTTTTCTTTTGAGTTGTTTGCTTATTTCTTTGTGTGTTTTCTTTCTTTCTTGTTTGTTTTCTTACTCACATTGCATATGCATTTTCTTCTTCTTATTGATTTGTATTTTTTTTTGTTTGCTTGTTTATGTCCGTAGGTTAGTTTCACATGGATCGTGTGTGGCTCTTGAAACAAGCTGGGTAAAGTACGAGAGGACTTGTACAACTATCAACATTTGGCTATCTATTGTCCGCTCTCTTATGTAAGAACTTGTTGTCTTCAGTCTAGGATACATCAATAGAAAATACGTACCATTCGAAGTAAACCTTGGTGAAAACACAATGCTTGTGTGCTAACTAGTGTCACCTACTCTAGTCAATTGTTTTTGGTTAACCCTTGGCAGCGCAGTCAAGTAGAGTAAGGTGAGTGGGAAAACCTTAACAAGCATGTCAGAGGTACATATAAACTACTTCTCTGAATGAAAAACTTCTTCTACTCTCAATAAGTTAGGATCACTCTTCTGCCTCTGAAATGAATAAGTTCTATGCATAGTTAAGAAAAAATGAAAAAAATGAAAATGTGAAAATTTTCAAAAAATGAACAAATGAATAAGGCGAAAGAAGAGAAAGGATTCCTCTATAGAGAGGTGAAGCAAGTAACTCCACCAGGGTTATGAATAGGCTCTCTAGCAGTAGAGCGATACTTGTGTTCCTGCGTGACTCCGTCGGGGTATTGTCTAAGCTTGCTAGCAGCAGGGCAACACCAGAGATGAAACTAAAACTCTGACGACTATACTCCTTGTGCACCTATATACCCTCATCCGCAATCAAAACAACTGTGTTGGCTTGGCTTGGAATGTGTGTCAATCGACCAAGGGCTTAGCAGATTCTACATCTTACAATCAAGCAAGTGTGGAAACCAAGACGACCAGAGAACTGAACAATCCTTTCGAAGGTGTTAGACTTGCTTTTCATGAACAAGGTCCATTCAGAGAGCTAGAGTTCTACCAGTGCGTCTCCAAGTGTTGTAGTGGCTAAAACCACCCTCCAAAATTTTGCCTTAGCTTCGTTTTGGAGCCTCCCTATCGACCATCCTCAACAACATGTATTGCACTATCAAGCACATCAGCTTTAACTATTTCATAGAGTCCTGTCAACCTGTGCATGCAAGTTTGTTCCACCTCCTTCAAAGGCAGCTTTTCGAACATAGTGTCAGTTGCTGATTGAGAAAATCCCTCTGGGAATTGCGTAATTATAGAGGGGAACCAACCTTCCCTCCAGAATTTATGCAAAACCAGCTCGACACCCAGCTGGGCTCCAAAATTGCAAATTCTTCCTGACAATATTCCTCTCAAAAATTGCGCAATTCATCCTGGGACAGCTGTTCAACCTACAGATTGTGCAATTCTGGAAAATAGCCACTTGTTGCTCCCAAAAATTTTGAAATCCCTCTGGGACAACCAACCCAGCAGCTAACAGAAATTGTGCAAATCTAGTTAGGCAGTTTATTCCTCTCAGAAATTGCACAATACATTCAGACATGTTTCCTTGAGAATAGTGTGAGGTTTGACCCAGGACAACTACTTAACTCAAAAATTGTGAGATGCAGTCAGACAAGCTTCCTTGCGAAAATTGTGAGGTCTAACTCAGGACAGTTGATGGGCTCAGAAATTGCCTAATGCAGTTAGAAAAGCTTCCCTAAGAAAATTTCGAGGTTCGACCCAGGACAACTGCTCAACCTAGAAATTTCACAATCCTGGCAGACAGTCACATGTTCCTCCCAAAAATTGCACAATCCCTCTAGACAACCATCTCTTCTCAGCCCATAAACTGTGAAGATTTTCATCCAAGGCTTGAAGACTAATGCATGTGCCTTCAAGTTGACTGGTTCCCTCTCGGACCGAGCAAAACGAATTTTCATGCATGGACTGCTTCTCCCAAGGCAACATGCAAAGGCATCCCTTGATTTAGGGATCTATTTTTAGCAGCTGGCGGTTACATGCAAGGAGCATTTTAGAAACCTCCTACCAAGTGTCACTTTTCCTAGATTTGTGGCATGTGTGTCATAGCCCTAATTTTATAAAAACTCATCAAACGGACGTTATAAAGCTCATTCCTCACATCAACCATGCAACTTTGGCATTCTACATTACATCGAGGAGTCGTCGGCACTGTTTCCAGGAAAACTAGTGTCTTTTCGATTTGCTAGTCTCACTAAGATGGGTAGCTATCTTAGAAACAAACAATCAAAGAAAATTGCAATTTCCTTTATGTATGATAGATAAGAGAGAAGCAAAGGGGACCAACCTGGATCTTTTGCTTGGCTTCTTGCTTGTTTCCTCTCTCCCCTGATAGAGCTTGCGACTCCTCTCCTACTTGTCCCACTTTAGAGTATACTTGTAGAGACAAAGTAACAAAACACCATCAAAGCATCTCGATCTATAATACCATAAACAATGCAGAATCAGAAATACATTGACCATACAATTGCATTCACAAATAACTAGATTCACAAATATAGGATTATATGGAGGAAAAATCAAATAGCTTTATTAATAGTAGAAGAGAGGATTACAACCTAGCTATCTGATCCAGCGTCATCCTCTTAGCATCAAAGCCATATTCACCTCATGAAAAGCAAGATCACCCAACAATACAATGTCTCTTCTCAAAGAGAAACCAACAACACTTCCTTACAAATTACAAAATTCAAGCCTTCAGATCTCTCAGATGAGGGATCCATTTATAGATATTTGCAGAGGTGTGAGTTAGCTTTGTTTTTTTTATTAGTGTCATTCCACTGATAGTTCTTGGTTCCACTTGGAGATTTCATTGATCTCTTACTCACCCCTGGGAGAATTCTGAGAGGAAAGTGTCATAGAGGAAGTTTCTGGAAGATTCCATGAGCATCCGCTTAGTAAACTGCTTCAGAAATTTGTCCATTCTCACTCATCACACCCCACAGAAGGCATTTTCAGTATGCATCGCACGTGGCTAGTGTAGGAGTCAGTATGCATCACACATTGACCAAGGAGTAGTCAGTATGGTCCAGTTTTGGCCAGTTCTGAGTGGTTTTTCAGGTGGAACTTCTGGGAAATGATGTAATCTGTTGACCATGATATTTTAGGGTATGAAACAACACTTTTTAGGGGTTAAAGAGCCCTTGTTTTATCGACATATATGATTGGGGTTGTAGTGCCCAAATATGTCTATAACAGTTGCCCCCTAAAGAGATTACTACACTTAATCAATCATAGTAACACTTAAGATACAACCCGTTCCGGGGTTGCGACAGTGGAATCCCATCATAATCTACTAGATTGTAGGCTCCTTTTGCTAATACGTGTTTAACAATGTAGGGGCCCATCCACAACGGTTCGAACTTACCTGCTCCTAATTTATCGAAGTCCTGATTGTATAGCAAGACTAGGTCACCTTCTGAGAAGACACAAGGTTTCACATTTTTGTCGAATTGCACCTTGACACGTTTCTTATGAGCTTCGTTCGCTAATGCGGCATCACAATGGGTTTCATCCAAGTGGATTAGCTCCAAGAAACGAGCCTCTTCCTTTGAAGTTTCGGGAAGTAGATCAATTACGAGCTTGAGAGATGAAATTTCACACTGAATTGGTAAGACCGCTTCCAGGCCATATACCAATTGAAAGGGTGTAAATCCAGTCACATTTCTCACCGATGTCCTATATGCCCACGGAGCTGAGTACAGGATTAAGTGCCAATTTCGTTTGTGGACTCCAATCATCCTTTGCAGCATGTGCTTTCGGACTTTGTTGATGCCCTCAACTTGTCCATTAGCTTGCGGATAATATGGAGTAGAACTGTCGTGGGACGGTCCTAATTTGGTAGCCAATTCAACCATCATGTGATTGTGAGAATACGATCCATGATCTGTGACTATAGCTTTTGGAACACCAAATCTATAGACTACATGATTGAAAAAGAAAAGAGCAGTCGTTTCACCGCTATTGTTTAATGTAGGCATCACCTTGGCCCATTTTGTAAAATAGTCGACTACAACTATGATATACCCATGCCCCTCGGCCGAGGTGGGGTTACATATCATGAAATATATGCCCCATTTAGCGAATGGCCCAACAACAACTACTGGATGCAGCAGTGTAGGTGGTATTTTGGTTTTGTGGTCAAAAATCTGACAAGCATGGCAACTTCTAACTACGATTATGCAATCTTTGAATATAGTAGGCTATAAGTATCCATCTTGTAAGATCTTTTGTGCCGTATTGCAGCTAGATAGATGCCCCCCACACACACCTGAGTGACAATCATTCAGGACTTTTTCGGCCTCCTCATGCGTGAGGCACCTTCACAAAACTGTATCAACACCACGATGGTAAAGTGTATCACCGATGATCATGTAGTCTTTGGTTTGGTATCGAGTACACCGCTGTTCAGAGCGAGAGGTGTTAGGCCTAAAGGTTTGGGTTTGGAGATAGATTAGTATCTCTCCACACCACGAATCGCTTGACGATATCAGAAACAGAGTTTCATCCATGATTGATGCTTTAGATGTTGAATCATTGGAAGACGATGGGAGGTCGCATAGTAAGTCCACGAAAACTAGAGATTTCTTTGATTTGGATTTTGTGAATTCCAGATCAAACTCTTGCAAAATGGCTATCCATTTTGAATATTTGCCCCCTAGTAATTGACACGACAGAATGTAGGTCATAGGGTTGCAATCTAACATAATGGTAGTTTTGCGAAAGAGGATATAGTGTCGAAATCTCTGTACTACTTGAATAGCTGCTAGAGCTAGCTTTTCAACATAGGAGTACTTGCTTTCTGTATCATTTAAGTTTCGGCTTAAATAATAAACCGGATGTTAAATTCCTTTGTCTTCTTGTACTAAAACCATGGCGATGGTTGTATCTGTTGCAGCGAGATATAGGTTAAAGTTGTTTTGATTGTCAAGAGTGTACATTAATGATTCTTTTATTAGGGAATCCTTTAAAGCATCAAAGGAAGCTTGCGCAACCTGATCCCAGTTGAAGGGCACTTATTTTTTCAAAAGACGTGTATAACCTTTAGCAAGTTCGACGTAATTTGGAATGAACCTCCTTAGAAAGTTTTCTTTCCCTTGGAGTTTCTGAATCTGAAGCAAATTTGAAGGTGGAGGCATGTTGATGATTGCCTGAACCTTACATGGGTCAAGTCAAATTCTGTCCTTAGAAACTATGAAACCAAGTAACTGACCAGAAACAACACAAAACACACACTTGTGTGGGTTGAGTCGTATCTTATAGTGTCGGCAACGTAGAAACATAGCTCTCAAATGCTGTAGATGATTAGTCCACTTTCACGAATGAGCAAGTAGATCGTCGAGATATAGTTGAACGATGTTCTTGATGTCATGGAAGGCATAGTTCATTGCCCTTGGAGAATTTGCCCCTACGTTCTTCAAACTAAAAGGTACAGTACACAAATGTGCCCCATGGACATATAAATGCAGTCTTCGATTGGTCCTGTGGGCGGATGTTGATTTGATTGTATTAGGAAAATCCATCCATAAATGAAAAGATTACGCATCAGGCACATTCATCAATTATCTGGTCGATGAAGGGTGTAGGGTAGTTGTCCTTTGGACAAGCTTGATTTACATCCCTATAATCAACGCACACTCAAATCGTTCCATGTTTTTTCATCACAGGAACAATATTCAATACTCAATCAGTTATAGGAATAGGGTAAATGAAACCAATATGCAAAAGTTTTTCAACTTCAGTCTTAATGGCAACGGCTTTCTTCGGGTGAACCGGTCGAAGCCGTTGTGGTGCTGGTTTGACATATGGATACATCTTGATTTCATGTTCAATGATGCTCAAGTCAATGCTTGGAATTTCTTCATATGACCATGCAAATACATCTTTGAATTCACGAAAGAGAGCGTAGTATATTTACAGTTCTGAAGGAGAACAAGATTTGCCAACATGAATATTCTCTACAACATTAGGTTTGGTTAAGATATTAATGGCGATAGTGTCTTCAATATTGGATATATTTCATTCAGAATCCACCATATTTACAGTATTTGATAGAAAATAAAAAACTAAAGGATGATTAAGGTTGCCGGAATAATATTCGTCGTTATCTTGAAGATAGGAACGATGGTGGTAATCTTCCCATGTGTTATAGACATTTTTGGGCACTGCAACCCCAATCATAAATGGCGATAAACTAAGGGCTCCTAAGTCCCTAAAAGTTTTACTTCACTCCCTAAAGGAACAAGGTCAGCTGCTTACATCATCTCCCAGAAGTTCTCCACAGAAAACTGCTCAGAACTACTCAAAACTGGACCATACAGAATGCCCAGTGCAGAGGGTGCGATGCATATCACCTACTCAGTGTAAAGGGTGCGATGCATACTGGAAAGCCCTTCTGTAAGGTGTGATGGGTGAGAATGGACAAATGGCAGAGATAGTTTGCGAGGTGGAGGATCATAGAATCTTCCAGAAACTTCTCCTCTGACACTTGCCTCTCTGAATTCGCCTAGGGATGAGTAAGAGATCA